>CAJDSM010061397.1:12740-24266 GCA_903981925.1 Ostrea lurida | reverse complement strand
TCCCCATCGATTTTCCTGATTATTGTGTTCGTCTGATATGAATCGACCTATTTGATATTTCCTGATTATTCGGTGTTGTCTGCTATGAATCGAACTATTTTGGTATTTTCCTGATTAATTCGGTGTCGTCCTGAATAGGAATCGAACTATTTGGTATTTCATGGGTATTCGGATTGTCTGATTGTAAGTCGAACCAAAGCTGTAATTTTTCATTAGTATCGTAAAGTTCTGCTGAGCGCAAACCAGTCTGCTGATACTCATCCTCGACACGACTCAGCAAACCTCTGATTATACCTTCTTCTTCTTGCATTCATTATTTAAGTTTTAAAAGACAAACTTCTGATACGAACATCATTTTTCTAACAGAGCTCTGTTGACTTCGAAAAAAAATGTCAAATCGAAAATTTCAATAGTATTTATGTCGTTTGTGTATATGATGTGTCCTCTAGTTTATAGACATATTGACACATTGTGACATTCTGACCGTTCCTAGGGAATGTTTGATCATTATTTATTTTTTTAAGGAATTCAAAATTGTGACAACAATATAAGTATCATAACCGTTGTTCACCTATATATTCATCTCAGGCTTGAAATGAAAAGGGAGGGTGACAGCTGAGTTATTCTCGTAAAGAGTTTAGATCATGTGCTGTTTTTTTTCATTCAATTTGGTTAAAGTTAAATGGTTTAATAAGAGATTTGATTAGAATCGATGACGTGGTTGTCTGATGATGCAATGCCACATGTAGTAACTATGCATCTCACATAGCATCTTCGAACTTGAAATAAGGACCACACAGAATCTGACAGCATGTGCTTCATATTTGGATATTTATTTATATTGATCTAATGGCAGACTGACAACTAGCATTATGCAATAAACGTGAATGACTTTGACTTGCAATTTTCAAACTTTCCTTTTTTTTGTGTAGTATGTACATGTACCACTAATCACCTGCTTATGGTGTGGTATTCTCTCAGCTTGATTCGATACGCAAGAGCATGCCATTCGTAATGATGATTTTTTAAGGAGGTTCAATACTTCCACGCAAAAGTTGAATGTTAAGCCGGGTTTATAACGATTCGTTTAAAGTCATCATTTCCGCAAATTCCTTATGGTCCCGTTATAATGACCATTGTTTGCGATTACAAATTATCATTAATCATATGGTTTTGACTGATTTGTTTCATACCCTTTGTTGACTGCCATCTTCATACTAAAGATTTGACAACGGGTAACCCCCGTTTACTTTGTTCGACTCAGGCTCAACGGCGGTGTGGACGCGGTCAACAAGGATGCCTTAGTCTGACCCCTCAGATGATAACAAAACAATCGATCACGATGCACTTATTAATCATGACGTCAATCGCGATCTAATGTGACGCATTTCGTGATCTAGAGGTGGCGGATCAATTGTTTTTGTCAACAAAAAATTAAATTTAGACTGTAAATGCAAATATGATTGGAATATTTAAAAGACAATTAATTTTGAGCACAATCTGCCCACCTATAAAATTCACATAACATATTATCTATTTAATCCCGTAGGAGAAGCATTGATGCCTTATTATTGATAAAGGGGGGCATAATGTCTTGACTTTTATGTTAGCGCAATGGGTTAATATTCTATCATCTGACTGATTTAAGGAGTCATATGTTCACCACTAAAACAACCAACAACTTGTGTTGTTTTAAACACACATGCTGAATACCAATATGTGATATAATGTGACATCTAACGTGTGTATAAATAATAGATAAATCGGCTTTTGGCATAGTCTGCACCTAATGTATAAAGTAATAAGAGCAATTATAATAATTGTCTAATTTTTTATGAAGTAGAGTAATGAGTCTGCAAAACGCTACTCTGATACATTACAGAGGTAAAAGAAAGGCAATTTCAAATGCCCAATGTATAACTCGGATCGATGATTAGGAATTAATGTGTTTTTTTCCAAATCTAGGTGATTGTCAATAATGTTCAGTTAATATAGGCTGAAAATTACGGGCTTTTACGGAACCTCCATAAGTAGAAATGGCATACGCTGAGTATTATAATCGCTCGCTTGAAACTACAGAGGCTTTAAAAAACATTAATTAGATGATAGTGCAGATAAAGGAATATAGTGATGTCAGTTTTTCACACTTGCGCTCTAAGGATGGCAGTTTGTTTCCAATAATTTGGTACATAATTATCATGGAAGTAGAATCACATACTGGTGTATCAGTTTGCAAAAAAACCACGTGATGCCTGGATAGACTCCAGCTGTATGAATTATTTAAGGTGAGTAATTGTATAATCGCGGTGCCCCTGATATCAGATATTCTTCTACCATAGCAGCCTGACGTCTATAAATCCGGGGCATGGTACGCGACGAATTAGAGATAGCTATGATATAGCATTGACATAATTGGTAAATAACAGCTTTTGTATACGAAATTATGATTATAATCATCAATTTTTTTCTAAGGAAATTATCTTGGGATCTCACACACTGAACTGTTGAGAAGCGGTGGCGAACATCGATGTGTTTGATAAGGACAAATACTTGAACACCGAGTCAATCTGATGATATGGGAAAAGGAGACATAAATTATTCCAAGACATCACTTAACAAGAGCGCGATATGTTGGTAGAGAGTTGGAGAGACAAGCAGATCTTCTCTTTATGCAAAGTCCATTTTTGAAGTGAGTATCCAGGTAATCATCTAATCAGGGAAATACTTGGGTAGTCCATTAATAGGATTCGTTTTCGAGACAATAATCCATTCTTTTATCAGTGAGATTGATGCATATAGTAATATTAGGTTAAAAAATTAAGTAGATCATAATTCGGGTGAACATGAATAATCGTTATGTTTGGACTAGTACTTCTTTAAGACTCTCATAGGTCAGATACGGAATAAACATATAAAGGGGACACAGGTACTCTGAAAAATATAAATTTTACAATAGATTTTTCTATTATATCTTCCTGGGATTGACCTTAGTTCGGGAAGTTTGCAGTAAATGTGTAGTCCGAGGGTTTTTGCTCTCAAGTTTGAGAGGGCCTTAATATACTCATAATTACGTAATCGTGCGGGTTGTCGGTGCATAATAACGCAATGAAGTCATACAGGGTCGGGTTGTGATTGGTGTTCACGAGGGGCCATGGGTCCCTTCGTCAATTGATCGGTGATGTTGAAAACTCACTCCATTACTTGTATCTTTTCAAATTAATCAGACATTCATGGAAATAAAAATATCAACGTGACATTTCTATGCACTATGTATTCCGCGTACGCGGAGGAAGAAACACTAACGAAGGAACACATAAAAAAAAGAAATTTTTTTTTTTCAAGTGAATTTATAAGGTGGGCATCTGTGCTCAATTCAATTGTCTTCTTAAATATTTCCAATCCAAAATAAAAATTTTTGCATTTACATCTAAATTAATTTTTTGGGTTGACAAAAAACAATTGGGATCGCCACCTCTACATCACGAATGCCGGTCACATTAGATCGGCGATGACGTCATGATAAATAAGGCTGCATCGGTGATCGATGTTTGTTTATATCTGAGGGCGTCCAGACTAAGCATCCTCTGTTGACCGGTCACCCGCCGTGAGCCTGTAGTCGAAACAAAGTAAACAGGTTACCGTTGTCAAATCTAGTATGAAAGTGGCAGTCTAACAAAGGGTATGAAACAAATCAGTCACATATGATTAAGTGATAATTTGAATTCGCAAACAAGGTCATTATAACGACCATAGAATTGCGAATGATGACTTTAAAACGAGATTCGTTAAACCCTGTAACATCAACTTTTTTGGTTAGTAGTTGACCTCGCTTTAAAAAATCATCATCAAATAGGCATGCTCTTGCGTATCGAATCAAACTGAGAGACTACACACCATAAGCAGGTGATAGTGGTACATGTACATTAACTACACAAAAAATGGAAAGTTGAAAATTGCAAAGTCAAAGTCATCACGTTTATCATATAATGTAGTGTCAGTCTTGCCATAGAGTCAATATTAAATAAAATATCCAATATGAAGCACATCTGTCAGATTCTGTGGTGTCCTTTATTTCAGTTCGAAGTGCTATGTGAAGATGGTGAGTTACTGACATGTGTCATTGCATCATCAGACACCACGTCACCGATTTCTATCAAATCTCTTATTACACCATTTAACTTTAACCAATTGAATGAAAAACAGCCATGACTAAACTCTTTAGGATAGAATAACTCGCTGTCACCGTCCTTTTCATTTCAAGCCTGAGATGATATATAGGAAACAACGGTTATGAACTATATTGTGTTGTCACATTTTGAATTCCTTAAAAAAAATATAATAATGATCTCAAACATTCCTCTAGGAAACGTTAACATGTCACAATGTGTCAATATGTCTATAAAACTAAGGACACATCATAACAAACGACATAAAAACTATCAAATTTCGATTTGACATATTTTTTTCGAGTCAACAGAGCTCTGTTAGAAAAATGGATGTCGTAAATAGAGTTGTCTTTAAAACTTAAATTATGAATGCCAAGAGAGTCGTTATATCAGAGGTTGGCTGAGTCGTTGTCAGAGGATGATAATACAGCAACTGGTTTGCGCTCAGACAGACTTTACGAATACTAATGAAAATACAGCTTGGTCCGACTTACAATCAGACAAGTCCGAATACCCGGGAAATACAAATAGTTCGATTCCTATCAGACGACATCCGAATAATCATGCGAAATAAGCATATAGTTCGATTCATATCAGACAAACGAATATCAGGAAAATACAATAGTTCGATTCATATCAGACAAACCGAATAATCAGGAAAATACGAATTGGGAAAAACTACAATATACAACTGATTAAAAACGTGGCAAAATTTACTAAAACAAAGATTTTGCATGTATCTATAAAATTGCAAAATGAATGAAATAAAATTGAGATACTGTATATTTCGTTTTATACTTGGATTGTAAATCATGTTTTTAATGCGATTATCAAAAGTGATTTGAGTAATTTCTGAAATGTAATGAAGAGAAGATTAAAAAAAATATGTTAAATAATCGTTTTAGCAATACTGAAGTCTAAAGGAAGATGAATGCCCCCCCCCCTCCGCACACACACATTAATGCAACTGAAAATAACAACACACTATTTGATCAAATTATGAGTTTTGTGTGACGTTGAAAACAGAGAACTCATACAATGGTTCTTAAAACCATACAATTGCACATTGATATGACTCGTAAAATTTATAAAACTCTTGTACTTTATTCAGCTAGTTAACTCTGCATATATTTAATAAATAATAGTATTGGATTTCTTTTGGGATGTTTTTGTGACGATACTAAAATATTTGATACGCATACCGCATTGCTCAATACCCTGATATAGTAAACTAGTATTACTAGTTACATACCCGCCGTTCCTGAATATCCCCGTCACATTAAGCTTATATTTGCTTGTCTCGTCCCCACTGTGAATTTGGTTACTTAGCGTAATGCTTTCGCCATCAAAGCTCAGGAGATTCCACTCTTAGCTCCTGGGTTTCTGAGTTAGTGTGGATACCATCGTTCTCGTTTAGCAAGAGATAAAAAATCTTTGTTGGTGAATGGAAAAAATAAGATGTAACATCCATTGGTACATCAAGAGCGTTTAATAAGCTTCACAACCCTCTCCGTTGTTTGAATATCTTTGACACATACATGTATATTTCATGTACCGCCACAAAACAAATTTGTGAAACAATAAGAGTTCTCCCTCATACAAAGCTCATCTCCTTTGCTAGTTAGCTTTTTATTCAAGTTGCTGATGACAAATTATTTTAAATGTGTTCACTACGATGTACTAAATATGCAAGTACCCTGTGTAATTAGATTCAAGATTGCAAAATTAGGAGGGGTATGGAATCATAGTTTCATATTGGCATATGTATGAAAAAATTGTACATCGCTTTTAAAAAAGTAAGGCGGCATGGTTTCTCGGTAATACAGAATTAACTTGGTCAATTGTGGAGTGATGATTCAAACTACAAGAGGGATAAAGCTTTCAATCGGGAATAATTGCTCATTAAGGAGTACTTATTGTATTTCCCGGCTACTCCTGTAGTGACACATATATTTTGATCAGATAAACGTATTATTCATATTCTAATCAGGTAGAAAGAATAGCTTCACAATGTTGTACGAGAAACCCCAGACAGCATTCGCTCTGATGACGGATTGGTTTTGGTAATTGCATTGTTTATCTATAGCATAGCATTTTGTGAAACGCTGTCTCTAACGGGAATGTTGATTTACCGTAACATCAATTCATCTTCTCTATAGCCTGTCTGTAGTTTCAAAATTGATAAATCGCAGAGCATGAATTTGATGTGTTTGAATAACAAAGCCCTAAAATACAGGTAGAAATATACATATTTATTTGCTAATTTAGTGACGATTGTGATGCTGAAACCATCCCATTCATAAATCTTACTAATACCTGTCATATATACTAAACTTTTATATTACCAAATACGTGCCATACATGAACACGAAAATTAATAAGAAACCCCCAACCCTTTTCTATACCTCGTGAGAAATCATTTTTCTTAGATTATTTCTTCATAGAAAATTATATATGTTTCCCGTATGCAGGAATGGTATTTGCATATAGAAGCTACCGGTAAATAATAGGTTCCAACTCACATTTACATTACTTTGGGAGATGCATGTTACACTCGGATTTATTATAAATGTATATCGAAAATATTAAGATTTTGTTATGAGCATCATACATGAGCATCAAAAACAATGAAATGATATTGAACATCAACTATTGATCGTCATGTTACAATGACATCAATCTTACCAATCCAGTAATTTTTGGATGGATCTCAAATCCTTTTCTTGTATTCTGTCCAATTTCCTGAAAAAGTCTGTGGAACCATCTTCTTCCTTTTGGATAACTGTAACAAATTTCAAAATTAATTTCAATGCAATGTTTGTAAAAAAAATATTTTTGTAATCTGATCCAATTTGTGCAATGTTAATTTTGAGGTTTTTTTTTTGTTTTAAATCTCAATTAGCGAATTAATATATCATATATATTCTTAGCATCTCAGATTATGTAGACATCATCATTAGTACAAATAATTGTTTTGCTATATCTAATATGTTAAAGTACTTCAATTTATATATTAAATGGGAGCTACTAAGACGGCTTTTGACACACGTGATTGAAATTCATTACGTCAAACACTTGCCACGATTCTGCACTGAACAGTCTGTTGCTCTTTAACTATGTAAATTGGCAAAGTGAATACACCATTGTTAAAATGCTACATTATATCCCCCCTCAATAAGATATAATTTACAAAGTCGAGTAGAGTTAGTGCCATGTGGGGAATTCGCACCTCTTCCAACTCAGATCATACCCATTGTTGAGCCTCTTAGATGGAACTAAGAAAAGGATGACCCTGTCGTCAATCTAGAAGGAATTAGTCTAACAAAGTGAATGAAACAAATAATCAACATATGACTTATTATGCTAATTTGTAATCGGCAAACAAGGTCATTTAGCTTACGTAGAATTTGCAAAATGAACGACTTAACACGAGCCATACGATTATAAACCCTGGAACATCTAAGATCAAATGGAGGCGAAGTATAACATATCTTCAAACGCAATGCAAATCCAATGGAAGTCAATAGTACAAGAACGTCAAGTGCTGCAACACGGGAAGCCTCCTAACAAAGCCAAGTAGATCCGTGCCATGAGGATAGAATATAGCAATCCTCTGACCTAGACCGGTGACACCGCCGTGAGCCCTGTAGTCGAAATAAGTAAACGGGTTGTTACCCGTAGTCATTGAAAATACGTTAGGAGAATTCATCTAACTATTTAGGGTATGAAACAGAATCAGCTCAAGATTATGACTTAGTCATACCTTATTCGCAAGCACAAAGGTCTATTCTATGCGACCGAGTGGTAGACATCTGCGAAATGATGACTTTAAACGTAGAGTTCGTTGTATTAATACCTGCAACTTCACTTTTTTTCTCTCAGTGTTGGTCTCGCGCTTTAAATGTCTATATTCACGCCTATGTATGCATCTGCTCGAATATAATCAACTGGCTATATGCCATCTCTTAATAAGTACAGTAGCACATTGGGGGGCTCATGTATGTGCTGGATACTGACTAAATAATCATTTCAATGTTCAGACTCTCATTAATTTACATTGAAACTATCTATTGTAGTTAAGATCAATATCGTCAAGTGATTTATTTCAAATAGCTGAAAATGCACTTCTCTCTAGAACTACCGAGACGTTGGAACACAATCTGAGGGAGATATCTTCTGATACTTTGTTCTTGAATGGTATAAAAACTATCAGGAATTATAATAATCCCATATTGATACCAATTTAGCTGGAATGTCGTTACTATTGTAATCCTTCTCTCTGTTTTAGATCAGAATTGGTAAATGAGTTATACTATCACTAACTAGCTATGAAATACTGTTCATGTACTATTTCGACTGACAATATAGAAAGTACAATTCTTGTTTTTATTCCTAAAAGTATACTTTTTGTCTTGTCTTTTAATAGGGTTTACTTCATACATACTTGGAATCTGAATTTATACTCAAACATACTTGTACTGAAAGCATGAAATTACTCTTAAAAATCATCTTTATTGGTTGTGAATAATTCAATATTCTGAAGAAATGGCCTCAATTTAACAATTAGTCCTATTACTTTACTGGATTAAGTAATTTACCATAAATAATTTACAAAGAATTACATCAGCTATGGGTCAGTAGTGTTCTAAAGCCTCTATCCTTCTAATAATATAGTAACTATAAAGCTGTTAAAGAGTCATTTCAGAAATTGTGATGTTCCACTATATTCAGAATTGGGTTTCAATCAGATGTGGATTCTCAAATCTAAAGATAATAAATAATTGATAAATTTGCTTTTGAAACAAAACGGAACGAAATACAAGTTTGGTCGTTGGGAAACAAGATCAGCATTTGTCAGAAACCACTCCGATTGCCCACACAAGTATACTGAGACGATATTAAGAAATGCTTGGGTTTCTATAGATATAATATTTATGTAGTCTTTGGAAACCATGTTCACTACACATCTGTGGTATTCCTATGGGCACCAAATTGTGGCCCTTTATTGGAAACTTCTTTTTATATTCATACGAAGCAGATTTTGTTTTCAAAAAACTGTTACGGGATAAAAGAAAAAAATTGCAGTCGTCCTTAACTTACATGCAGGTATATAGACTGGTGTATTATCAATTAATGGGCCTGCGTATCGGGTGAAACTTTTAGTACCGGCGATAATTTTCAAATGTAAGCGATTTGTATTGCAATTACTTTTTAATAAAGATATCAACGATCTTTTCTCTTGTTTTTCCGTTGGTTTTTAAGATAGATTTCCATGCAGGAATACATGGAACAATTAAAAAAATCAAGTGTTCTTGAAATATAGTACGGACACAATATAACTTTGGCTGCTTCACTCCGTGCCCTGTGGAAGTCGAAAAACTGTATCTTAGTGTTTTGAATAATCACAGAAATAGCTTCGCATATGAAACGTAATATTAGATGTGAGAATCTCATGTCCTAAACGTAATTTCTGAGCCAAGCATCTTCTCCAATATACCGGTATTGAAAAACGTATCGGCGATACATATTTTTTAGAAAATGAATACGTAATATATCGGAATACCGGCTATTATTGCACAGACTATTCAATTAACAATAACTAATTTTCACATGATGTATGTATATATCCTGAGAACTCGAAATAAAGAACACACAGAATCTGACGATGTGCTTCATAATGGGATATTTACTTAATTATTGACTCTAACGACGGCAGACTGACAACTAATTATATGATGAACGTCTATTTGACTTTGTAATCGTCAACTGTCTTTTTCTATGTAGCAATTACCATATACCTGCTATGATGTTCTATTTCTCCTAGTTGAATTCGAATCGCAAGGGCATGCATCGTATGAAGGCTTTTTTAAAAGCGAGGCCAACTACTAAAAAGTTGATGTTGCAGGATTATAACGATCGCGTTTAAAGTCATCAATTTTTGCTAATTCTAACGGTCGCTATGAATGACCTTGTTGCGATTACAAAATTATCCTAGTCATATGTTCACATTATTTGTTCATACCTTTGTTAGACATTTCGTACTAACATTTGGACGACATATAACCCGTTTACTATGTTTTCGACTACTGACTCACGGCGGGTGTGCACTGGTCAGCGGAGGATGCTTGCTCTTTCCATTGCACCTGATCCTGCCTTCGCTTTTGTCGGGGTACGTATTGCCTTACATCTCGATATTGCTATACTATGTTCTTTGGGACTATGATTACGGTGACACATTGTTTACTTAGCCTTTTAAATCTAACAATTTAGATGGATATTTGAATAGAGAGGCTTCGTATGCTCCTTCACGTAATAAAACAGTCTAATTTATGTAAGATATTATTCAGTAATTTTTGATGAAAACTTGTCAAATTTAGTTATATGATTGACTTGGGTATGCATTACAGAATACTGGACTACAATTATGAATTTAGTTGCAATATAAGGAAAAAAAATACTATTCGATATTTAAAATAGAAAGCTGTAATTATTGCTTATGAATTGCTAAAATTATTGAATCTGTGTAATTATGTTTGTGGATGTAAAAGATTAATTCTATGCACAAAAAATTAAGTTTATTGTGTAATTCCACACGATTTTGAAGCACCGGAGCTGTACTGCACAGAATTGCCTAAAGATATTAATGTACGTTTGAATTTTCCCTTAAGTAAATCCTGCAAGGTCGGGTAGGAGATGAAATTTAATGTATATTGTTTGACGCTCCGCTTAACGAAATTGCAATAATTTATAATGGAGATCTCATATGCCGGTAAAGGTGCACAAATTGAGAGCTGTGCTCTCCGCTTCGGCCTTTAGCAGGGTGGATTTCTTATCGCGGTCAACGGCCTGCTTTGATACGAAAGCCCATATACTTGCCTCTTACGACAAGCAGAGGTACTGAGGATCTAATTTAAACCCGGGCACCACCTCACTCTCATCCTAGGAGTAGGAGAGTTGAGTTTCTTTCTAGAAAATTCGCCAGTGAATTAGTAAATCATTCTAGTAATACAATCTGCACAGCCATGCAATTTTCGTTCATGTTATTGGTGGAGCATATAAAGAGATTTAAGAAAATATGAATTTTCAGGCTAATTAATCATAAAGAATTATTCAATCTTCACTTTTTGTTTAAAATAATCATCATGTTACATTTTCTCACAATATTTATACAAAATGATGTTAATGACGTGAAATTTCTAATCACATCTCACATGCTTCAATGTTATAACATCAGAATGTAAGCTTATTATTTCAGTTTTCAATAAATAGATTTACATAAAATTTGCTGTGTACTCTCACCGTCCAGCCCCTCCCCTGTAAGGTATTTTCCTGATTATTCGGTGTTGTCTGATATGAATCG
>CAJDSM010061396.1:84-11059 GCA_903981925.1 Ostrea lurida | reverse complement strand
TATACTTATATGTATGTTAATCTTAAATAGTGTAAATATTTCTGCCACCTTGAAAGTTGTAAATGTGGGTCATCCATGCATTTAACAATTTCCTGATGTGCAGTTTTAATTTATGAAAGTACAGTACTGTAATTAAATTAATGCTTTGTGTTGAAATTTCAAAGACATATTGTAAAAAATAATACATATACTTGTAGACCTGTGAGATTGAAGAGCTCAGGACAATTGACAGATTGGTATGCAAGACCATCTAACTTAAAAGTTATAGACCTCTATTATCAATACATATTTATAATATGGGTTTGTACTTCAGTCAGATTGTACTCCAGACCAGATATAATTCTTTAACAGGGAGAAAATGCAACCGACCAGATTTCAAAAGATTTAAAACCAGAGCACCTGAATCTCTACAAATTCAATGAGCTATAATCTGACCACTGGTGATCGATTAAATACTACATTCCTCCTACTAGTAGATAGAATGTTCTATAATCAAAATTACAGATGTCCTCCAGACTGAGACACAGTTAGATATTCTAACAACATTCCTCCCTCCATGCCTTGAAGACATCAACCTATAGGATCTTTTTCCCCTGGCAGGCATTTTCACCTGTCATTTCCAGCTAGGGGCTGGTCTACATCACCAAATGTAATAGGAAGGGAGTCGAAAAGAAAACGGACTAGACCAGGAATCAAACCAGGGACCCCAGCTGAATCTCCAATCGTGTGTTCTACCAACGTCATCAAAAGCTCTCTGAAGCTCGTGTATATATGCATACCGACTTTAAATAAATCTTATATCCTATCCTATGAACTAGTATAGCCATCGCAGTGCATGATCATTTCCATTCGACCACCATATTATGATGATAATGTATATCACATTTAAAGCAACCATTGATGATGAAGCTGATTGAAGTATTTTTAAAATAAACTGTACTTTGAAAGCATTTTCTAGTGCTGTCTTATCATTACTTTCATTTTCACTTATTGCACTATAAAAACGTACTGTCTTCATTGGGACGGGGCATTGCTGGGTGCGTTCATTCAACATCATTTAAAGCTGTTTACGTTTACATTAACGATGAAGTATTTTTGGCACGTAGAAAAACGTTGTATGTCCATGGGTTTACTTTATAGCACGAGGAAGAAGAATCAATATTAAGTCAGCGCACCCATGTCAACTTGGTTCTTCAAGAGAACCTTTTCATATGACATTCTGTTATTAACTTTTGACACCGTATCATTGATGCGTTGAGCCAATAAAGAATAGTGACCCATATCGAATACAAGATCTTACCTTGGAAGGTCAGCTGAATTTGAAGGTGTGTGACAAACGCACGATGTGATTGGCTGAATTTGTGTCCTTAGAATCTACCTTTGATAAACAAATGTCAATCGGAAATCACTCGGCCTTTTCCGTAGAAAAAACACGGAAAATGCCATTCTCTTGCACAGAGTTGTCGTTCCTTCCTCTCACTTACATCTCTGACAATTCTCTAGACGGCAAGCCAGTCAAACAATTCTCTTAATGGGAAAATGCTGTTCCGTTTGTCTTACAGTTACCCGATCCCGATCAGAAATAACACTATACAAATATTGACTGGAGTTGAGGGCAACATTAATTATGTTAGTCCCGAGGGACGGAATATTGCCCGACGCGGAGCGGAGGGCAATATTTTCGTCCTGAGGAACTAACATAATCAATGTTGCCCGAAAACACAGTCAATAATTGTTTTGTTATATGAAAAACAAAACGAATCAGTGAATTAAATAGTTTGGAATTGTCTTTATCCTTCTATATAGGAAAAACACTCAGCATAGTTGATATTTGCTCCTCCGAAAATTAAGATTACAAGAACATGGGTTATTTCTCTCCATTAATAGTTGTCCACTATCGGTGTCGGTATTGCTACGACGTTGCGCACGGTACTGCAGGTGTTACTTTACGTTACCCTAGCGTAATAAACGCATAAAATTTGCAAATCGCTAAAAGCAACCTCATAATTTCATACAAATTCATTTCTTTAAACAATTTATTTATAAAATTGAATTTACTTTATGAATAAAACAATATCTGAATTACGCGTATTCATGACATTCGAAATCTATACAAATCGCAATGCCTTTAACGAACGAACACTAAACTTAAGTACTTAAAATTCACTTGCAGCTTCAATGATGAATAGAAAGGACCTATGCCCAAAAGCCTAACATCAATGCATATACGCCATTAAGTATACATTTAACGCATCTTTAGGCTTGAACCATATATATCATCATATGATGTAAACATTTCGTTATTAGCGCATCGACCAGGGACTCTCACTTGCTTCATTCAGAGCAATACTACAGGTAAGTATGTTACACCACCCTAACTTGTTCTCTTTTGGGTACATCTTTTTTAGACAGCTAACCTGCTTGTACAGAGGATTGCCGTATACTAGTCTACTGATTGACCTCATTACCAGCTGGTAAAGCCTATACCCCACCAATTTTTAAAATGTTGCTCCCAAAAATGGAATCATGTCTGGGTATTCTTCATCCCCATATCTTGTATACACCAACGAAATCGTCGCTTTTTTGACAAGTCAAATACATGATGCAATTTCATCAATCTTATATCAATGGTTACACAATCTACCAAATCTGTAACTTCAGTTGCCTGGAAATTTAAACCGCGATGTAATCCATCTCTAAGTTGAGAACTTTAATAATGGAAATATTTGACATTTCCCCACAGTCATATATAGCTACATTCCCAGTAGAATACAATAACAAATCACGACTTGATGCAAATTAAATGATTGGGTCAGAATTTTCAACGCAAATAATATGAATGCGTATGCTCAGTTAGTTTACATATTCCACGTAAGAATCATCAACCTCAAAATATCACTATACAAGCATCATGAGCTTTTTGAATTTTTGTGACTATTTAATTAGAAAAAGTCAATATAGAAAATCAATTTAGAAATAATTTTGACAAATATTTATCATTAGCACCTATGGGGCATTACACTCTACGTCGATTTTATTAATATATAGAATAAACATGATATTGACGAAGCGTGTTTCATTTTTCACCAATCCGCCTTGCATGCAAGATTTAAAACTGTAGTAATTGAAGAAAAATCTACTCTATTAAATCATCCTTAAAAAAGTTTATGCCTAATTCGCATCTTCCATCTATTCTGAAAATCCGTTTCATGTAAATACGTCACAACAACTGTTTTTGAGTTCATTCGCCCTTGGAAAGAAGCCTGCCTTCTGATAGGTGCGCTTCTAAGTTGATAATGCGTCCTGCGGTCCTCTAAATGTACTGCAGCATAGGGATGAAGCAGCACAGAACTCCTGGCTTTATCATGCTTATTCTTCCAAAGGGACAACTTGCGATATAAAGTTAGACTGAATGTCGCGACGTTGACAACTGACCACCACCAGAATGTCGGCGTTGCGTCTTGGACTTCATACAAAGTTCAGCTCCGATGGAAGTGAGGCAGCTGATCCTGAAGTAGCGACTTTTGGCGATTTCAGGAATAAAAGTTTTAGAATCACTGAAAATAAGAATCCTTACTTTCAGTATCCTCAATCACACAAATACCACTTCGCCTACCTTAACAACGACTCAGCCACATGAACTTAGACCTGATCGTTGTTACACCACTGCGTTTGGAGGAAAATTCGACGAGACGCAAAAACATCGTTTTTGAAATATCGGTCATAAGACACACTGTATTTAACCAAACTCACCTGCCCACATAATGACCGCGATATACATTCAAAACTAGTACAGGTTGCTTTGACATGCTCCTTAAATAAATACAAATCTAAAGTTTACGCGTTCATAAAAAAAATTAAATACCGATATAGTGGCTAATGAGATCTAATATCGAAGCATAGTCATTCATTTTTTTTTTTCCAATAGAAGAGAAATTTTGAATTGTATCACCATATACGATGCAGGTATAATTTAACTCCATGTACATCTGTATTTTTATGACACATTGTACCCTTTGTCGTTTAGTGTTTTACATATTTAACTGAATCCAAAATAACCATTACAAAGATCTAAACAACCACAAATGGATACAAGTTTCTGCATAGGGTAGCCTACAGATAATATCCATAACTTGTCAGTAAAGACTCTAACCCCACCCCATCCCCAACTTCCCCTTTTTGACAAGCAGACAAGAAAAAAAAATAACTTGGTTGATGAATTATTTATTCCCTGCTTCCTTTTTATTTTTTTTATCCAGAATTCATATTTAAACAGGGGACGACATTAACGTTGTCCAATCCCAGACAAGTGAAAATAACCCATATGAAGTTAATTACAAGACATGTAATTTCTGAACTGTGGACTTGTGTATCGTTTCTTTCTCTTTACGGAAATCATAACAAAATCTAGAAACTCTTTAACTTATCCTATCCAGTAAAATTCACCTCACATCGACTCTTATCTCAAAGACAGTGCTTTAGTTCTGGACATCCTTTTCACCAGTGAGACAAAAGTTTCAAAAAATTGACAATAAAAGATGAATAAGTACCAAATCATCACTCAAAACAACATCTTCGAGAGAATCCGAGCGAGTTATTCTCCTAAGTCACGAGACCAGCTTGTTCATAAATCCAAACTCTTACCGTCGTTTTATTCATCGCCCCTGTGGTCTGTACATACCGCCTGCTGTACAGATAATTCACGTGCATTATTTCAATAAAGTAATGTTTTCGTCCCCGCCCCCCCCACCCCCCCCCCCCCCTCCCCCCCCCCCCACCCCCCCACCCACCCCCCCACCCCCCCCCCACCCCCCACCCCCCCCCCCCCCCCCCCCCCCCCCCCCCCACCCCCCCCCCCCCCCCCCCCCCCCCCCCCCCCCCCCCCCCCCCCCCACGTTTTGCAAGTAACTTATTTTTCTGCCACAAACCACAGAATTTAAAAGTATCCCCCACCCTCCCACCACTTTCAGTATTTAAAGAGTTCCGTCCCCCCACTTTCATGTCGATCGACTTGCGTTAAAAAATATTTGTTATGCTTGATCCCACAAAGACTTTATTGCTCCCTTCCCCCCTCCCCCGCCACTTTCCTGTAATAAAGATGTTGCTCCCCCCCCCCCCCCCCCCCCCCCCCCCATCCGCCCCCCCCCCCCCCTCCCCCCCCCCCACCCCCCACCCCCCCGCCCCCCCCCCACGCCAACCTCCGCCCCCCCCTCCCCTCCCCCCCCCCCCCGCCCCACCCCCCCGCCCCCCCACGCGCCCCCACCCGTACCCCCCCCCCCCCCCCCCCCCCCTTCAGCAATGACTGTTTTCTGCCCTTGACACACCAAACATTTGATTCTTTCCCCCCCACCCCCCAATCGCTGTGAATTAATACATGTTAGCCCCCTTGCGGGCCCCCGCCCCCGCCCCCCCCCCCCCCTCCCCCCCCCCCCCCGCGCCCCCACCCCCCCCCACGCCCCCCCCCCACCCACACACACACACACTTCTCAGTGTTCATAATGACCTTTTTTTCTATTTTGCTTGTCACAACAATTGATCTACTTGCCGCCCCCCCCACCCCCCCCCCCCCCCCTTTTCTTATCTTGCAAAAATTATTAATATATAATGTATATCAAAAGATGTTCCTTATAAATGTTGAAAGAGCATTGTATAGAATATATTTTTATATTTTATACGTAAGACAATAGTCTGGGAAGAATAAATATGATAAACTTAATTTACCAAGGTTATACAATATATTAATTTGTACTATTCTTGTCCATGATCCTTGCTACACTTCGTGCCAATGGATCATGACAAGACTAACTGGTTGCAGTTTCTGTTATAAATTGAAACCGTAAAATCTGCTATCAAGTGAATTATATCGTATAACCGTAGGTCCAAATTTGCTTATCTTTATAGTTTATTTCAAAAAATCTGGATAATATTACGCGATGATAACTTGCAAGAAGAATATTTTTCATGAGGCATCTGCAGACAATTTTTGCATTTGCAACCAACCTAGAAACCCCCCCCGCCTAATCACCGTAAATGCAGTCTGACGTCTTTTACAAATAGGGATGCTGCAAAATTTTTTTCTTTCTACTGAAAGAACAAAACACAATTTTAAAAGAAATTTTGCGTTTCAATTGTACCCCATTTTATTTACTCCTTACAGGCTCTCATAAAATGATGACAGGTTTTCCGAATCAACAATACAATCGTCCAATTGAGAAGTAGAAAAGTGTGCAGTTAGCACCGCCCAACTGGATCACATGCAAAAACCACAGCTTCTGTAGCCGTCTGACATGAAGGCTATAAAATATTTTGTGACAGCTGGAGTTTTTACCCATCTGGTTTCAGTATAGCAATGCTGTTCTCCATTTGTATACACGCAAACTCTTTCGAATACATTATTCATTGATGCAAAGAAATGTATGCCACAGTTTTGACGATGACCGGTACTAAAAACAAGCATGTCTCCAACATGATGCGCTTGCTTTAGAAAAACACCCTACTCACTTGCAATGTATATAAACATTAACTTCTTGAAATATAAGGCGAATTGTAACCAATTTTAACTCACCTAAACAAAGTTCAAGTGAGCTTTTCTGATCACGTGTCGATCTCGATCGTCCGTAAAACTTTTCACATTTTACTCTTTCCAGAACCCACTGACCAAAGTCAACCCAAAACTTCGTTACAGAATTACCACTGCTAGCTAGGCTAATCACTTAGTGAGTAGTGCCCAGGGCCTCTTGTTTGTTTGAAGCATTCTAAATAAACTAAATTTATGACCCTACCTAGTCTCATGGGTGTGGCCAAAATATGCCCCCAAAAAAAATATGCCCCACTGTGATCAAATATTGGGGCATAATTGTTTTTGTCCTGTCTGTATTTCTGTCTGAAACTTTAACCTTGGCTATAACTTTGAATGGAAGACTAGCTTTGAAATTTCACATATGTTCCTTATGACAATAAGACCTTTCCGTGGATACCCCAAATTTTTGAATCTCTGACCTTGAAGTCTGACCAATCTTTTACAAAAAACATTACCTTAGCTATTAACTTTAAATGATAAGTAACAGGGCTGTGCAAGAATCCATAAAAATTATATGCATAAACAAATACCTTAGGCTCTAATAAATAAATATGATATATACATATCATCTATTTTCTTCTTTTATGTCCATGTATTTTTAATTAAGAATTTGCCCCGAACCATGTGAAGAAGTTCAACGATGACCACAATAGAAAATATGTCAAAAGTGAAGAAAAAGAGCTTTCTGACACTTCAGGATGAGTGCTCCGGTCCCTAATCATTTCAGAGAAAGAGCAGCGGATAGAAAATAATGTATATATAACTATAAGTAATCTGTTTCAGATTTCTAATTTGTATTTTTATTCTATGGCAGACAATGTTTTTAAAACCACTATCACATGTACCTTTGACTATACCTTATGCAAATTAATTTAAAAACAAAAATGCAATTCTTCTGTCATAAGACTTCATAAACAATTTAGCTCACCAGAGCTGAAGGCTCACATATTGTTTTTTCACTTTTATTGCCCCTGGGATTCGGGGGGGGGGCATATAGTTTGGTCTGTTTTTGTCGGCAAAAACTTTAACATTGGCCATAACTCTTAATGGCAATGTGATGGGGTCTTTCAATTTATCTGTGTGTTCCTTTCTACTGTACCACAAGTACCTCCTGACCTTGACCTTGAACTTACTACTTTTAAAAAACTTATCATTGCCATAACTTAATGGCAAGTATGGACTTCATATTTCATATGTGTGTTCCTAATGACAAGCCTGCTACTCGGTCCACAATTTAACCTCACTGACCTTGAAGTTTGACCTACTTTTAAAAAACTTGTAACATTGCCCATAACTTTTGAATGCAAGTGTTGGGACGTCCATGATCCAAATGTGTTCCTTATGACAAGCCCTTTCTTATTGTACACAATATTGAACCTCTTGACCTTGAACTTTAAACCTACTTTAAAAAACTTAAAGCATGGCCATAATTTGGAAATGAATAGTGATGTAGACTTTCACTATTTCACTTGTGTTTCCATGATCAAGCCCTTTCTACTTGTACCAAAAGTTTTGACCTCCTGACCTTGACCTTAAGTTTGACTCTATCTTTTAAAAAGAACTTAATGTTCTTTGACAATTTATTTTAATATATAAATGTTTGGACTAAGAATTGTTTCTAACACATGTTCAAGCATTGTCCATAATTCCTTCCTAAAACTATATAATATTACTATGCAATATGAGACTTTCATATTTCACTTGTGTGTTCCTTATGACAAGCCCTTTCTATGTGTACCAAAAGTTTTTGACTTCCTGACCTTGACCTGTGAAGTTGACCTACTTTTAAAAAAACTAATTTTATCTTTACCAATTATTTTAATATATAAATGTTGGACTTAAGACATTTTTCAACACATGCTGATGCATGTCCATAACTCCCCTAAACAATAAGTTATACGTTTATTAGATATACAATTCTGTTTAATTTGAGGGAAATCGTGGGATTCCTTAGTAGAGGTCCCCCCCCCCCCCCCCGCTGGGGGGGTAAAGTCCAGAGGCAGTTCTTATTGTCAAGTTTTTGATGCTCACAACTCAAAATTGAATTCAAGGCCTTTCGATATGCTCTTTAAAAAACGAAGTCCCATGTTCACATCAGCACTTGCACATTAAAGTCCCTCACTGCCTACAGGAGTTCCTGAGCAAATAAACATTCTAAGTCTAAAACTTTCCCTGTCTGTACTTCAATGCTACACTAGTCCATAACTCTAGAATGCTGTGAAAAATTTGACGCGACATTAAACAAGCAGATGTAACCAACAAAAATGCAGATCGTTTATGCCTAGATGAGTTTGTTTTGTTTTTTTAGGATGATACATCCTTGCAGTAAGTCAGAACACTGGAAAGCTTGGTTCTAGTCACATATCAAATTCACGAAGAATCACTTAGAACTGACGGATTCCATTATCTGAAAATAAACACCGTCATTGAATCTTTAGGAAAAGCGCTCTGTTAATCCACTTCGTGTCCAACTACAAAACCTCTATGAAACGGCCCAACAGCACAAAAATACCTGAACGAAAAGCAGAAGAAGTTTGAATTTGATTTGAGAAAATAGCACCTGGCCAGAGTAAAATCACTTCATTAATGTGACTTATGAACGTGAAGAGGAAGAAGCATGATGAACTGTTGCACACATTATTTTAAGTATCTACATCTGATGCAAATGGAAAACCAAAATTTAAGAGCTATCTCCTCTCCCTTATCTATCATCAAAGATGTCCAAAATCTGAGTTCATGAGAAATTTCCAAACCTCACCAAATACAAGTGGACCAAGCCTCTTCTTTATGCAGCAATAATACAGTGCCAGGAAAGCTGTCAGAAGATGACACACCAGAATTACAACAGCGCAGGGACCCCTGCCAAAAATGGAAACATCCCCTCAAATTTTGTTACCAATCCAAATTCCATTAACAGTGTTCTTTTGAACAAAGGCCAGTGCATCTTGATATGCGAACATGATTTGTATTCCAATGTTGGTAAGAACTGTAACCACAGCGCACTTGTTGAACATGTGTACTTGGCAGTATGCCACCGAGAAGAAATCTCCCCTTAAAATCATCTCTCTTCAAAATTTGAAGCGTGCGCTGCTTTCAAAACAGGACTTAAAGGTCTAGATAACAGCAACTGAGGAGTTTGTGCATTAACAATTTTATCTCTAGTAGAAAATTCTGTGACAGAGGGTCAGTATAGTTAATTGATCACTTGAAAGGCTATTTGGTGCTTGCAAAAGATATCTGAAAGGCAGATTTAGCAAAAGCAAATAAGATTAAAAAGCCTGTGCTGACCATGGTCGCCGCTAGCCTTATTGAGGCTTTACACACCATTCATCAAGAAAAAATGCAAGTCATTCTGAAGACCAAACCCAGTGTGTGAATTGCAGTGCATGAACATACCAACTTCTCAAATATAGATGCATAATGAGATAAGTTGCAGATATCACTGATAATTCTTAGAGGATGATTACAGTAAAACATGATTTAATAAATAATGGATTACATACATTGCCACAACTTTTAATTTGTTATTAATGAAAATGTTTTATATCGCATATAAAGTTAATATTTTACGGAAATTACAAACGTCTCACTTTAAGTAATGAATTCATATAAGCATGTTCCACTGTAACAATTTTAATGTATATACAGTATACCTTTATATCACTAATTTGTACATGTATTAAATTATGCATTTGTTTTCCTAACAACCACCATTTGCATTAATAAAATATCCTTTATCATAATTCATACAAAAATATAAATTGAGGGGGTGAGAAATAATTATTTACTGCATAATCTCCATTCAAGCAGTTTTATATATCAATAATACTCATCCTCTGTGTCAAGTTATGTTTTAATGATATTGCCCATTTACCCCTCCTTCTTGTTTCACATTTATGAAAAAAACCTAATATATCATGATACTTACAATGCCGATCTATGGTTTCGACTTTCCTATGATTATTGTCCCATGTTAATTCTAGTGTCTGAGAGACAGGTCTGGCTACTCCTTTCAAGTTTTGGTATATAGATCACATATTTCACTTTTAGGTGTGGGCACAAGATGCAGCAAGAAGGAAATTCCTTAAGGAATGCAATGCCATGTCCAAGAATCCATGGGAAATGAAACAGCCACATCTTGCGAACAACATCCACCAAATAACTACACGAATACAGATTGGCAAAAACTCTAGGAAGAACGAAAGATTGGTTTTGATGACTGGACCGCCTGATGAAGTAACTTGCCAAATTCTATAGAGAGATATACAGTCTGATTGGTCCCTCAAAAGGCCATGAATTGCATTTTACCAGGTTTTTTTGGGGGCATTTCAGAGAAAATCCGATTTAATTTCTCTCCAAAAGTATTATTGAAAATCCTCCCCTTCCCTTTTTTTT
>CAJDSM010061389.1:14361-29787 GCA_903981925.1 Ostrea lurida | reverse complement strand
TTGATTAACCTAAAAATTCACCAGAGAATTTTTCTAAAATGACTTGGCAATCAAAACGTACGATTTCTCCACACTTTATACAACGATTCCTCACGATAAATTAAAAATCTAAGGCTTTTCAGATTAACCAGTAATTGCTTTTAAAACAAAAATGGGCACCCGAAAATACGAATTTTAGTCGTTGGAAAACGAGACACATATTTTGTTTAAAAAACACTCTGATTGCCCACACAAGTACTCTGAAGTAGATATTTAGAACATGCTTGTGTTTCTTATAATAATATTTCTCTCTTTTGGAAAACCAGGTCTTCCAAAAATTCGGTTTTGGTATTCTAATGGGCCACTAATTGTGCCCCCTTATTGGCAAACTTTATTTTAATTCATATGGAGCAGAATTTGTTTACAAACTGTTTACGGATAAAAACAAATTGTCTGTTCTCAACCTTACTAGTATATGTGATGTTCTTATCATATTACAAATTCTATATTTCTACTATGTCCATTGATATATCCGACGAAGACTCGATTATAAAGAGACACACGAAAATCTGAACAGACTGCTTCATATGGATATTTACTTAACATTGACTCTAATGGCAGAATGACAACTACATATATGATAAGCGTGATGACTTTAACTTTGCAATCGTCAACGTTTCCCTTTCTATTGTAGTAATATACATACCACTATCACCTTGTCATGGTGTGGTATATCTCGCAGTTGATTCGATACGCAAGAGCATGTATGCGTAATGTCGGATATTTTTAAAGCGAGGCCAACACTACAAAAAGTTTGAAGTTGCAGGGTTATAACGAATTCTTTTAAAGTCATCATTGTTCGCAAATTCTTACGTCGCATAATTGACCTTGTTTGCGAATTACAACGTATCACTCAAGGGTCATATGTTGACTTGAGTTTGTTTTTACCTTTGTGTATTAGAACTGTCATTTTTCTACTAGAATTTGACTACGGTAATGTCCTTTACTTTTATTCGACTACGGGCTCACGGGCGTGGTGTGCCGATAGCAGAAGGGATGCTTACCTCCTCCATGGCGACCTGGATCCTAGCCTTCGCTTTGCTCGGAGGTCCGCATGGTCCACTACAACTCGATTTTGTATATTTTTTTTGGATTATGATTACGTTTTAACACGATGTTACCTTTCGCCTATTTGTAGCGGGAAGATGCATTCTGTTACTTCTTTAGTATAGATATTGAGTACTTGTTCTGCTAAGACAATACCCAGACCTGTCTGTCGGACCAAGCTAAACACGTGTAAATTTATTTCAACCAGAGACTTTTTTATACAAAACATTATATGTCTCTGATTTTAACTGAACAAATTTCAAACGGCCATCCAGATTTGTAATTGCTCAGTGGTGTCAGCCTTTATGGCTCGTCAGGCAAAATAACGTCGGAATATACAACTACAAACAAAAAATTTACGAAACAATATGAAAAGTGGAATGAATAAAGGGAATGGACGTATAAATTCAAAAATAGTGTATTTTAGATTGTAGGAAGTAGAAGCTCAGCATAAACAGCCTTTCACCAGTAAACTTCGCCTTATTCGTTATGACGCCGAGGAACATGTAATATGTTACTGATGACTTTTGAAACATTCTACCCGTCATCAGACCCCCCTCCCTTGTTTTTTTTTTATTTTACCGAGTTACTCGACTATCCGCTCGAACTAAAGCCTCCAAGAGTACTCGACTAAGCTATCCGAGTAAAAATTTGACATCCCTAATAAAAAACCCAATTCTGCTGTCTCGGCGACCTTCGGAATAATCTAGATTCCATTCGTACTCTAATACCGATGGTTTGTCCTGATTCAAATTGCGAAGCCTATTACCGATCTGTCGTGTTACCATCTTTAAGACAATCGGGGCAGCTTTTGTGGTACTTCGTATCCATCGTGAGATGAAGGTTGGGGCCGATTTTGTAATACGATTATTATACGAGGTTTTAAAGACGACGGGAAACACGGAATATAATTAGATGTCTTCACGAATGTCTATTACGACGAGTAAATGATCAATTTGACCGAACTTATTACGAAAAATTCGACATTCGGAGGATTTAGGGAGACCATCCCGCAATTTTTTTGGCATGCCAAAGATTTTGTCCGCACTTCAACGAAGTCGCTCCCGAAAGCCCATAAAATTTTCAAGAAATGGCACACGATTGGTTAAAAGATGCTATCACTCGTATATATGCCGATGATTTTCAACGAATAACAGAGCTGAATTTGAAAATTTTTTCCTTAATCGTAGTCCATCTGTTGGCAAAATCGGGAACAGTGTGACGCTAGGTTTTATAGTGCAAATTTTCGTAACACTTTACTCAGCAATTAAATTCGTAGCCTCATGACCTTTGATATCCAGCATCAGCGGGTGGTTCCCATACCGTTGGATCTTATTTCTAAGACCTGTCGACACCTACTTCCTTGTGACCGACTGTTAGAATATTATCCAGTGTTATCTTAATTGTGCAAATTTCGTTAATACTTTTTATCGTTGCCTCATGACCTGTTCGTATCCCATTCATTCAGCGGGTTGGTCCATAATCATGGGCATCCGATTTTCGGACCTGTCCACACTTACTTTCCTGTTTACGACCCTAGAATATATTTTTACAGGCAACCCGGCCAATTTCTGTCTTTTGACCCATTTTTAATTTTGCAGGAGGCAATCTTTAGGTATTTCTAATGGGTCTGGGAAAATTTTGAATGTCAGTTGTTGAGTTACAAGTAAGATAAAGCACTTTACAATTATTTTGTTATGTAAACAAAGCTCGTGCCATGTTTTTGTTTACCATATGTTAAATATGCTAGTAGATTTTCAAATTTTATAAGGTCAATCTGACACAATCAAATAGATTACTAGTAGTTTGTCACATTCAAAAACGAGCCTTATTTACATAACAAAAAAGGAATTACGAGTGTTGTATTCTCACTTGCAATCCTCAACAAATGACATTCAATTTCCCCGACCATCAGAATACACAGTACCTTAGTCAAGCATTTGTAAAACAAATTAAAATTTGGAATTTTTTTTTTTTTAGTCAGAAACGTTGTTATGTTCCCTTTAAAAAGAAAGTTTGTTAAGTCATGAGTTGAATATTTACAAACTGTATGGGACATAGGCAAGGTCTGCTATAAGAACTGGCGGGACTATTAAGGTTGTTTATTATCCTTAAAGAAAACAACCAAAAAAAAACAACACCAACAACTACCCCACCGCTTTTCCATATATATTCGGTGGATGACGATTCGAAATATATCGTAAATAACGCAATTTGAATACCAATTGTCAATCACGCAAAGTCCAATATATGAAATCATTTTCTAAAATACCCATGCAAAGGTTTTCAGCATTGTATTATTCTTGAATATGAAATCAACATTGCTTCTTATTGTTCATGCCAAAATCGTTAGAAAAACCAATTTTTCATATCGAACACAATTGGCTTAAGTGGCATGTGTTACCAATATGTGGTCGGCTTCCACAACTTCTGATTATAGAGAAAAAAAATAAGGGTTTTAAAAACCAATTTACTTCCATTATTTTCCATTCGATGTTGATGTCTTTTTTGAGGACTCTAAAATGGGGACAGACAAAAAACTGGAAAACATATGAGCATACTAAAGTATATTGATTTATGAAAGCATGATGTTCCCGCAAATTTTAGCCACCTTTCCTTAACTATACGAAGATAATGATTGATCTTTAAATATAAGGACACTATTGTACTTACCAACCCGTCAAAATCAGTCTTTCCCGCGCTTCTGAACTGGGTGAGTCTACTTTGAGGAGGAATGGAATGTATATGTATATACTATTTCCCTAATCACCATCATCTCTATTGACATCAGAGGTGTAATTTGTTGTGTGAAGGAGATTTCCTGGGAAGAGTTTCTTATCGATTTTGCAGAAGTATAACCAATAGTTTCCATCTTCTTGTTGAAGTGCCTAATTTCCACTTTTTGTGCATTGGATAACACACAATACGCTTTTAAAAGAAAGTTTTTGCTGTGGTTTGATTTATATTTAATAAATGACGCAAAATGGATCAAGTGAAAAACAAAACATTTTATATCTTGAAAATCATTGCCTCGGAATACGCAGAAATCACCGGGGGAGATTACTCCTATATACGGTTCATTGCTTCAGGTAAGAAGTTGACAAGTTAGCTAACTTTTCAAAAAGGCTTTTTTTGTTTTGTTTTGATATTCTATGGATTTTACAGATGTTGTCACGGCAATATTTTCATTTCAAAATTAAGAAAATATCATTTATTCAACCAAATCAACCAGAGAATAATTGTTGTGTGCATTTTTTTTTTAAAGAAAAAGAAAGATGAGAGGTTTTACGATCTTTTGAAAATAATTCAGGTAAAGCGTTGTTATAACCAAATTTTTATACTGTAAAAAACAAATTGTCTGCCGTTTAAAAAGATTGTTCGAAAGTCAGAGTGCAATTAACGTACAATGCAGGGTAAAAATTCTTTTAACAGTTAAACTCAAAACTGACATTGTAAGCCGTTGTATGAAAACAGAACGTTTCCTATTCAGCCTGTCTAAAAGGTTTGGGTTATAAGCTAGCAGTTAATTACGTTGTAAATGGATACGTAACAACATGCACGATTAATAGCATCCTCGTAAACTAAATAAATTAAGAATGGTTTATTTAACAACGCATTAGAACGGTAGGGGTGATTGTACACATCACCCTTTAATAGCGTGGAATTGGGTTCAGAACCTTTGCCATGTAGGTGTTCAGGAACCTTGTACCCCATCTGCCCCAAGATGAGAACACTCATGTATCATGCTAATTATCGCTGTCAGTCACTAGAATATTCCATATAGATACAGAAAAACATGCTTGCAGATTAAAGTGTTTACATGTCAATTTTTGTAGATTCATTTCAAACAATGGGAGAGGTCGTAATTTCGTTATAACAAGTAGAGAATAAAATCGAATCCAGGGGCAATTATACACAATCTTACATGGGTATACAAGCAACCTTATATCGCTTTAGATTGCAACTTCTGTAAAATATTTACTTTGAAATCCAATCTAATATCCAACCAGACAACATGTTTTAGTGTGTCAACGGAAAGGTTTGTTTGTTTTTTGGTGTTTTTTTTTTTTTGGAAGGGATGGTGTTATTTTTTTTTCTGCGTTTTGTAAAAATTTATTATTGATTAGACAGTTTTTAAAAAAAGTTTCGTCCCATGTTCCCCCTTCTTCAATTTTGCCCATGTGGGGATACGGGTTAGAATAGGTCCCTACTACCCCTTGGTTGTCATCAGGCGTTTGTCTAAATGGGCGGGTCCTTCCGGATGAGACGGCATTATACCGAGATCCCGTGTAGCAATCAATAAAGCATCCCTCCCTGCTCAAAGGCCGGAGTTGGCGAGCATAGGGCCTAGCTCGGGCAATGGTGACGTCGCGTGTATGAGTGAAAAATTCTTCAAGCGGACTAAAGCAATATACAATCATCAATCTTCAATTTTTGAGGGATCCGGGGTTTTTTTTTCTACGAGTAACGATTTCGTACTTTCCCAACGCATTGAAATCGATTTTTTCTCTGTTTGTATGCGCACTGCGCATGCTAACGTTCTCAAGAATTTAGGTCAAATTGTGTACCCAAAATGTCGCGACTATTTGTACCTTTTGAAATTAGTTTCAAGATTTCAACGAGTTTTGTAATCGATAGGGCTAAAATTGTTAAACCACGCAGCGGAAAAACATACGAATTTCTGCTGAGCTCATTTCTCTTCCCTGACCAATCTATTCATTGGAAACAACAATTTCAGGCAGATTTTTATCATTAAGAATACAGTGAAATATTGAATTACATTGCAGTACATGTACCGTGCGTGTGGACGTATCCCAAACTTGAACCTATAGTTTACCTATCCATGTAGATTCCGTATGTATGGGGTTTGGCGTTGTGGTTTAGATAAAAGTCCAACAAGATAAGTTTGGATTGCAAACATCTGAAATCTGCCGTTAAAATTTTTAATATTTCTGAATTATTTTCAAAGAAGCATACAGAAAACAACCAACATGCTCGGAGACAGGCCGGTCTCCGATACACTTTACTCACGCCCTTCTAGTACGTTGAAATTCTTAAATCCGCCCATGCTTCAGGAAAATTTGCAATGCGAAGCTGAGTTGATTTCTAACATGTTAAAACAACATTATTTGAGATATGCAAATATTAATTATTTTGAATGTCAAAAGTGCAAAATCAAACATGTAAACAGAATAAATTGCATACCCGGATCTCTGTTCACATTGATGATGGCGATACAATTTCCTGGATTGGCTATTATTGAATGTAAGGCCAAAGATAACGAATAGTGATCAATCTCTAAGTCCTAAATAAATTACAAAAAACAAGAGTGGGCAATCACGGACCCTCTGGACACACCAGAGGGTGGGAAATCAAGTGCCTAGGAAGGAGTTTTAAAGCATCCCCTTGTTGCCGGTCCACCGCCGTTGAGCCCATAGTCTTGATCAGGTAAAACGAACAGTCCGTAGTTCAAAATTCAGTGTGTGTGGAGAAGGAGCGGCCTAATAATCGGGCATGAAACACGAATCGACAGATTTGACTCAAGATAAGTCATATTGGTAAACTAAATTGTTTATAACGCCATAGATTGTTAAGAAAGAAATGCTTGCCTTAACACGTGACTGATTGAAACCCCTGAAGGCAAATCTGATTTTGCAGGTTGAGATTTTACATAAAAACATTTGTTAAAATACACTTAATTCAAAATATCTGAAACTGCAGCATATTCAAACCCAAAAATAACTTGTTTTAATCCTATTCATTTATCAATCAATATCTGGGAGCCTCATAACGAATTGCTTCTACTTACACAAATGTCATTTCGGGGGGAGTATTTTTGTAACACTTCAAATAAAAATCGTAAAATTCAATAATATTCGGTTGAATAATGAATGAAGTGCCAGTGATTACAGTATATATTACTTTTATATATTACATATCTCTACAAAAAAAAATATTCAGAACTGTACACTTATTATCTCGAAGACTTTCCCCTTCTCCCCATGTTAGCACATTATAAACACAATTACATTATAGTATCGCACCGCTCCTGCGGCCGATAATAAATAAAAAAGGACTATTTATAATAGTATGAGAAATGGACCAATTTTTTGTAATTGCTGCATTATACATGTATATCTTATTATACATGCGAAATATACCTTTTCTAAGTATTTCATGTTACAGAGTGCTATTATCATATGTATAGCGTTCGTATAAGAGTGGTTCGTTTAAATACGATGTGAGGATAATTCTTATTTATAAAACAAATTTTACCTGTCAAGTTAATCAATATTAAGTCAATACTCCACGTGAGAAAATTTTAATTTCGCAATATCTTTTTTAAATGTGTGAAAAAGAGAACAATAGCTACATGTATAATATCGGAAACAATACAACGCGCATTTGCAGTTATATTTGTTTCCAAGAATAGTAATGAATATTGGAATAGACTTCCGTACAAATATTTATACTAGTGCAGAATATATATACTTTTTTAAGTAAAGAAATTTTCATTGGCCAATTGTAACTATGTATGGCACTTTTTTATGTGGTCTGTATATTAAACAGGATATGAATTAATCATAACTTGCCGAATATTTAATATCTCTCCAACGGAAATAACTGGCTGTTTAAAAGTGGGCTTTTTCTGTAGGTACTACCATTTCCTCCCTTGATTTACTCCTCGCCAATTATGATATAGTTCTTCGGTTTGAGACCGCAGGATGGTATATAGTCTAATGCACGTATTTATCATGGTTGGTAAACTTTTGGACAGTTTTGCATTGTGTATCTAAGATCACCATATTTGCAAATTTGATAGAGAGCACAGACTCTGGACCAAGAAGATGTTAATTATTGAAAAATTTCTATTTCCTTGGTATCACTGACCAAAAAATAAAATTGGTCCAAGCCTAGTTGCTCTATATAAATTTTTTGGACATTTCGTCACAAAATGTGAAGCGATTTCTAGCCAGCATCTTTTGTATTTATGATTTTCCATGATGTTGGGCTTTAATCTTAGATAACACCAAATGCGAAAACCATCATAAACATAGCACTATATTTGGACAGACATTCAATCTGATTGAATTTGGACCATTACAAGACTGATTTTCACCATTCGTGGGCCTACTCCAAAATCCTATGCCTGTTGAGCAGGGTGGATCTTTATCATGCCACACTTGCGGTGACTAGGGGCCTCGGTGATTTGCGGTCTCAAACCGAAGACTACTCCGTTAGTCGCCTTTACACGAACAAGCAAGGGGGGTGCTGAGGACCTAAATGTATTTCTAAAACCCGGATCCCCATGGAGTTGAAGTGACAAAGTCTATACTGTAATTTTTTAAATGCGGGATTTTATATTTATCAACGAAAACGTACTATAAAAACAATTCAAAACCCAATTTTATTTTGAGAATAGATTTCATTTTTTAAAATACATGAGGTTTATATGAACTGGGCAACCTTCACTCCGGCATGCAAAGGCCCGCGTCAGCACTTTGGGAAAAAGTGTGTTAGTGAGAGTGGCAGTTCATACCTCATGTATTTTCAAAATTATAGTGTTTTCTTATATTTACATTCGTACTATATATTCCAATCAGAATTCCCAACCGTTAACGTCGTAAATGCAACCACATTTATCTGTATCCATAACAAGCATTGTATACGACAAACAATGCATTCATGGGAAAATGACTTATCATTGCAATTTGTAGAGATAAAATGGGCATTTGTTCGGAATTTGTTTGGTTGGAAAGCCATGGGTTGACTGAAATTTCGATTATTCTATTCATTTATTTAAACCAACTTGATAGAAAATCAATTACATGTATCATCATCATTTATGTACAGCAACAAAATTTCTTTTTCAAGGAGTTAGCATCTTTCCGCTAGCCAATATATACCCCTATACGTGTATTTCAGTGTTAAAATTTTACGATACAAGTAGCTGAGACTTGGGACTAGTTCAAATATTGTAAATTTTGATTGTTTTGCTTGATGTATTCTTTCCAAACCAAAACACCAAAAAAAAAGTTCTATTTACTTCGAAATTCTGTTAAAACATCCACTATTTTGGTCATAATTAAAAAAAAAAAACCAACTGATCCTAACCTTCCACTTTTAAGTTTCCATTTTAAATTTTTAAGGCAGTGAAAAATACGCTTAAAAAGTTTAGAAAATTGACCGTTACTCTTTTGTAATGGTTTCTTTAAACTCTGAGTTTTTCCCGTATTATCAAGTGTATTATTTCTTTCATTACTAGTATTAACATTTTCGTTTTATATCTGCATCGTTAAAGACATGATTATAATATCTACAAATTGTATTTTATGTAATGATTGATTGTGTTGTTTATATTTGTTGACACTTAACGACTAAATTCAAGTCTAACATGAATAAATCTTGAGTTTACATTTGAAGTGCAAAAAAGGTCATGGGTTAATAACACTGTAAGCTCAATAACGAGCATTGACAACCCCCGTTTTCCAATTCTCCTTTCAATTGTAGAATTCACAAAATACACTTCCCCAAAAATCGACATTACTAAAAAATCTCAAGTGTCAAAAACTCTTTTACTTTGGAATCGTTATAGTGGAAATGTTCATTATTTATATTACTATTTCAGAATGCCAGGATTATCTGAAAGAACGTCGCTATAGAGGTCTTAGTTTTACAGATTTGGGGTCGTGTTATTATTGGCTAAACGTAACAAATGTCCGTTCGTTTGCGCTACACTTATACTTGTGTATCGGTCGATGTTCTTCTTTTTGGTCGGCGGTTTTCCGGTTGCAGGAAGCTCTGTTACATTAGTGTCGTTTCGAACTAAGAATGATATGCCCCTTAGGTATAACAAACCAACCTAAGTACTCCAACATTCCCTCTACAGTGGACGGTACAAATTACTAGGAAATGTCATAAAAACCCCTCTTTCACTTTGTATCCAATCTTAAAATTAGGGGTCTTCCAGATTGCAATTGGAATTTACAATGTCAATCGCCTTTCTTCAATCAACATCACAAAGGTTTTGAGGAAAAATCCAATTTTCTCCTATAGTCTTCCCAGCTTCCAACAATCCGTTGGTATTCCCATGGGCTCTAATTGTGTCCCCGTATTGACAGACTTATTTTTAGATCCATATATTAACTTTATTTCTCACGGCGGGTGTGACCGGTCAGCAGAGGATGCTTGCTCCTCCATGGCACCTGATCCTGCCTTTGCATTTGTCGGAGGTCCGTGTTGCCCTACACTAGATTTTGTGTATTTTTGTGGATTATGATTACGTTTGACACCATGCTAACTTCGCATATTCATATGATACATAATTTCTACAAAAAACTGTTACGGGATGAAAATAAAAATAATTATGTGTCCTTCAACCTTACATATAGGTATATAGATGATGTCCTATCAATTAACAATCATAATTTTCACAATAATGTCCATCTGATATAACCTGACGAACTCGAAATAAAGGACAACAACGATTCTGACATTTGTGCTTCATATTTGGATATTTCACTTAATATTGACTAAAACGACATTGCATGATAAGCGCAATGAATCTAACTTAGCAATCGTCAACTTTCCCTTTCTATGTAGTAATACACCACTGCCACCTGCTTATGGTGTGTATATCTCCCAGTTGATTCAATACGCAAGGGCATGTCATGCGTATGAGGGCTTTTCAAAGCGAGGTCAACTACTAACAAAAAGTTGATATTGAAGAGTTATATCGACTTTCATTTGTAGTCATCATTTCGCTAATTCTATTGTCGTTATAACCTTGTTTGCGATTACAAATTATCTCTAAGTCGGTTTTTCATATCCTTTCATATTGCGTTGAAAGTAGACATTAACATTAACGGCAAACTAACAACTCAACATCATGACAAACTGAACAATTTTAGCTTCTCTATCGTCAATTCCTCCATTCATGTCACTACATTTCATCACCTGCATAAGGTGTATAAGTTTATCAACTTATTCAATACACAAGAGCTTGTTTTGCATATTATCAGTTTTTGAATAGAGGCAGGCTACTTTACAAATAAGGTGTTATTGCAGGGGTTTCTTTGGTTGTAAGGGTCTTTTTTAAAGAGTCTTTAATTCAGTATAGGTACGTCAACTTACATCAACATGATAGAGGAAACAATAGCACAAATACTCAAAAATGTATACAATCAAGGACAACAGCCTGATTCGTAAATGTTTAGTAGCAACATGCAAAATCCTTTCAATGTTTTCAAATGTAGATGATGTATTATCAATTAACAATCATAATTTTCACAATTATGTTCATTTGATATATCCCGACGAAATCGAAATAAAGTACACCACAGAATCTGAGATATCAGCTTCATGTTAAGATATTTTACTTAATATTGAATCTAATTGCTCACTGTCAACTACATTAAACTACTAGATTTCACTACGGGTAATCCCGTTTACTTTATTTCGACTGCGGGCTGACGGCAGGTGTGACCGGTCAGCAGATATTGCTTACTCCTTCATGGCACCTGATCCTACCTTCGCTTTTGTCGGAGGTCCGTGTTGTCCTACACTCGATTTTGTATATGTTTTTTTGGGGGGGATTATAATTACGTTTAACACGATGTTTCCTTCGCCTATTTGTATGATAAACGTGATTACTTTAACTGTGCAATCGTCAACTTTCCTTTTCTATGAAGTAATATACACTATCACCTGTTTATGGCATGTATATATCCCAGTTGATATGATACGTAAGGGCATGCCATGCGTATGAGAACTTTTTTAAGCGAGGCCAACTACTAACAAAAAAGCTCATTTTGCAGGGTTTTAAAGAATCTAGTTTAATGTCATCATTTTACAAGATATACAGCCGCTATAATTGCCTTGTTTGCGGTTACAAATTATCACTAAATCACATGTTACCTGATTTGTTTCATACACTTTTTTAGACTGTCCTTTTCGTATTAGATTTAAACGGGTAATCCCGTGTACTTTATTTCGTCTAAGGGCTCATGGCAGGCGTAACCGGTCGTCATTTTCGTATTAGATTTAAACGGGTAATCCCGTGTACTTTATTTCGTCTAAGGGCTCATGGCAGGCGTAACCGGTCGTCATTTTCGTATTAGATTTAAACGGGTAATCCCCTGTACTTTATTTCGACTAAGGGCTCATGGCAGGTGTAACCGGTCGTCATTTTCGTATTAGATTTAAACGGGTAATCCCGTGTACTTTATTTCGACTAAGGGCTCATGGCAGGCGTAACCGGTCGTCATTTTCGTATTAGATTTAAACTGGTAATCGCGTGTACATTATTTCGGCTACGGGCTCATGGCAGGTGTAACCGGTCAGCAGAGGATATTTACTCCTCCATGGCACCAGATCCTGCCTTCGCTTTTTTCGGAGGTGCGTGTTGCCCTGGCCTATACTCGAATTTGTATATGTGTTTTGGGGGATTATGATTACATTTAACACGACGTTAATTTCGGCAATGTATTATCAAAAATGACATCAGTTCACAGTATTTAAAAGTATTTGGAATGTAGCTGAATGAATAATTCCATATGTCAAAAGAAAGTTTTATATTCTCAGATAAAATGTATTTTATCTGCTTGTTGTCTTAACCACCTACATGTACCAGTCTCTATTAGTACACTGTGATTTGTAGTTCTAATTTAAACTTTATATTTTTCTATCTTTTGTAGGCAAATTACTTAAATTGATTTAATTATTCTATCCATATGATCCTTGGATGAGCCATTAATATCAGTCAACAATTTCTACATAAACGGACCTTTATTGCATTTTTTATCCATTTCACATTGAGATTACCCTGTTTTTCCAAATATCAGAAAATGCAAAAGAATAATAAAAAAAATTAAATTAACTCAACCCACGTGTTCTTGAAAGTTTCATCATCATATTGCATCCGTAAATAGATTTATAAAATGAACAAAATTTAGTTTTTTGGACCTGGGATTATGAAACAGTTTTAGTATGAACATAATTGATCGGTTTCTCCATAATAATATATGAAGGAGTACAACTTTTTAAAGTTCAAATATAATTCAAAACTCTAAGATATGTGTGTTCATAAACCCATATTTCACAACCATGTAATAAACTTTGTACTACAACTTTATCACATAAATCAAACTGATAGTCGATAGGTAAATTAGGTTGTCTTGTTTTTCTAATAGCTCCGAACATTGCTTTCTGTGCTGGTTCACAGATATGTAGAAAGAACCTGAGCGAGAAACACAATGAATGGGTATCAAATTATTTTACATTTTCTATGACAATGTTGTTGTATTCTGTTTAGGACGTGTGAAAATGATTTTTTACCATTGGGCCTTTCTAAAACACTATATTTTTGATTTACCCACATCGGCGTTTCTTTTCTATTGTTCACAATATAATCAAAGTATTCTGTAAATTATATCAGGAGTTTCTGTCAGAATGACAGTATGAACGGCATAAAAAAGGAACACAGAGTTTTAAATACATAAAATTCCATCCTCTATTATAAGATTCTGTAATACTTTGTAACATAGGTATACGTTTTCTAACAGATATTGGCCGGGTTATTAATATCGAAAAAGAATACATTAGGGACAGATTTTTGCCTTGCCGCACACCTACATCACAACTGACAAATCAGAAGATACACCATCCATACTATCTTTATTTAATTACCGTGTACATATTTTTGACACAAACAATCATTTACAGTTTATACGATTCTTAGCTACCCTGCTCCACAAACCATTACATACGCTTGTTTGAAATCTACTAATGCGCAAACTAATTTTTGTTTTCTTGTTCATAAAAATGAAACGAAAATTGTAATATTTTTGTCTATGTTCATATAGCTTCCTAAAACCACCTCGACTTATTATTTTGATTTCTAATCAATTGCATAAGATACAAGTAAAAAGTACCTTCAGGGTTGTTCAAATATGCAACAAAATTAATCAGATCCAAAATAATCCTTTACTTGACCTACTCTAGCGTCAAATTCACCCATAAGGCAAATACGTTTAGATTTGTTTGTTATACTTATCAACTCGTCTTCAATTTCTAAAACAAACACAAAAAGGGACAAATATTGACTACCTTCTGGAGTTATACCTTCAACACCTCATATATTTATGTCTTCTTTAGATATTTATTTCACAATACGTATTCACAAGCCAGTGTTTATAACTTTAAATGGACATGTACACGTTTCGAGCTAAAATTGTTCAAATTTTAGATTTCCATTTTTAATGTTTACAATGCTCACTTGCGGTATTTCTGATGGTCAGCATTTCAATGTCATTTGTTGAGTTACAAGTGCAATACTTCGTTGTGTAAACAAGGCTCGAGCCATGCTTTTTGTTTAACCATATTGAATATGATAGTGTACGTACCATTTAAAGCAGACTTTTTTGAAATTACAAATTCAATCTTAACACAATTACATGTAAACAGTTTCTAGTGTTTCTCACAGCTCATGTTGTTTTAAACATGGTATTTTGTATCTTACTTGTAACTCAGCAACTGACAGTCCAACTTTTGCATTTTAAACATTAAAAATGCAAATATAAATTTTAGCTCAAAACGTGTCTGTCTCTTTAACATTTTAACAAACTTATCCCTTACTGACAAAATCAAACCACGAGATCGAATGTTTGTAAGTTTCTGTGGTTTTCATATGTATTATATGTACATTAAGAGTTAATTGAATGTTATAAACATCGTCGGTTTTTGTCTCGGTAAGACCAATTATATCGTATTTCGTGATGAACTCTGTAAATTCTGGATAAGATAATTTACTTCTGACACCACAAGCACGTAGAAAGAGTAATTTTAGATCGTGTCTATCAGAATTTGTTGAAGCTGTCCATTATCCTGAGTGTCCCCATCTTGAATGGTCTAGCCTTGATCTCTGATGCAGTATTTCATGTGGTTTGTAGTCACTTCTCCCAGGGATGATTTGTACCAGGGAGGATTAATTCAGTGGGTGGGGTAGATATTTCTCCCTCTATACATAGGATTTTGTGCGTTCATTGCCCTTCTTAGCTTACCGCATGATCGGATAAAGTGTTTTTTTTTTCTATCTCAAACATTAGATCCGAATAGTTCTTGCGCTGCACGATTCCTATTAAAATTCCTGTCCAATTTGGCCACTGTGTTCCATAGATGCTCAATGAATTCATTTCAAATTTCAATTTTCAATTCATGTAAACATGCTCAAATGAGATTGTACAATCCAATTTGAATTCTCGTTGATTGAAATACTCAAAATGCACCCCTGTATATCTAATCTTTGTTATGGGATTCCGGAATATACTAGGTTGTTTTTCA
>CAJDSM010061389.1:0-13507 GCA_903981925.1 Ostrea lurida | reverse complement strand
CACACACACACACACACACACACACATGAAGCATAGAAAAGCATTTTTATTACACAAAATTCATACGATAATGATTATAAACTATCAAACCTATATCACCGTGACTTTGTTAACAAGGCTAAATCATAACCATTAGAGATTGTCCAAAAACAATTTAATGTACCTTTTTTCAAATTTTAAGCAGAGCATAAATTAGAGCGATTTACAGGTCCGGTGAGCTCTGACCATATTGTTCAAAACAAACAATTTTACTGATCATCTAAATCGCTATCTTGTGACGTTGTGTCGTTGTGTCTAAAACAGTATAAACCTTTGTGTAGTGAGAAACATTAAGCTAAGGTCTGTCTTTTCGTCATATGCATCTGAACTTTAAAGATATACAACGGCTCATTTTACGAAAAAAATAACACATTTTACCAGAACTTTCTTCATTTTTATTGCAAAGTTCAATATATGAACTCTACAAAGGTAAAACATTTATAAACTTGAACATTCTCGTTTAAACCAAAAAACTAATCAATACTTTTTGAACGTTCAAAGAAAAAGCACAGTATCTCCGTCTTTTCGCTTGTACGTGCATGCGCACAGTGAAACCAACATGTCGAAGGGTACAGTGGATATGCCTAGAATTTTAAAGATCATGCGAGAAAGGGTTTTAGAATAGCACGCGACAAATATAAAAAAAATATTTCATTATAAAGTAGGGCTCACGGCGGGTGTGACCAGTCGGCAGAGGATGCTTACTCGTCCATGGCAATTGATCCTGCCTTCGCTTCTGTCGGTCTGTGTTGCCCTACACTCGACTTTGCATATTTTGTATGGGACTATCTTACGTTGAACACATTGTTTACTTAGCTAGTTTATATTAGTATGACCGTTTGATAAACCAAGAGCCAGGGAACACGCACACAGGGCTATAAACAAGTGTTATCTCTCTATGAAAACGTCACATGTAAAATAAATTGTTTAGTTTGAAAAGACATAAATGGATTTCAGTTAGTGATTACTTAATTATAAGAACAGCGAGAGTGGGCCCTTTAAAATATATTCAAATATGTTCAATACAATGTTGTTGTCATTCTGAATCACTTGACCTAAAATGAGTCATCATGAAGAAACCTTTGAATTCCAGATGATATTCAAAGCACAGTTGAGAGCAAATTTATGCATTTGATTTGTTCAAAGCAGTTGGTATTGATATATTTTTTCATTATTTTGTTTACTAAGCAGCACTTGATCAAGGTACAGAAAAATGGACTGTATTTTCTCTTTAAATTCTACTCATGAACTACCTTGCTAAATTGCAAGGTACGAAACATTCCTGAACAGAGAGGTCGAAATTCAAAAAAAATATATCTTCCATCTCACAGGTTTTTTCAGTAGATTGCCTTAACTGAAAAAAAAAACAATACACAGAACATGCTCTTGGGATCAAATGAGATGAGAGACATACAAATTATATGCGGGTGAAAACAAAATACTCCTTCATAAGTTTGGGAAGTTGGAAAAGCTATTCAGTCATCCAACTGCCATAAAGTTGAGTGGTTCAATATAATATACAACTATCTTTTAAAACATATATGGAAGAGTCTGCTGTATTGAGTTGAAGTAACATTTTATAATCAGGGATGGGCACAATTACTCAAAAATGCAATCAATTAATAATCGATTACTTGGAGAGGTTTTGTGCAATCGATTATTAATCGATTACAGTCATTATTCTTCTGTAATCGATTACAATCGATTACTTAGGACGATGCAATTGATTAATAATCGATTACAGGAAAATAAAATGTTGAAATGATATCATCTCATTTGTGAAACATCAAATCTCCTACAAGTCATATATAATTACAATTATCAACATTGATTAACTTATTTAAACAGCCTTGCCAGGAACTTCAATTATATTTCCATCTTCACAAAATGACAATAATTAGAGTAGAGAAATTGAAAGTAATTGAAAAAGTAATTATAATTACACCACAAAATTTAGCTGTAATCGATTAAATTACGATTACAAGTAATTTAAAATAGCTTCAATTACAGATTACTGTCAATTACTTGAAAAAAAGTAATGATCACAATCGATTACGATTACTCGATTACGATTACCCCATGCCTGTTTATAATATCGAAATGAGGGTGCAGTGAAATCTTAAGAGATTTTGTCTTGGTATAAAATCCTGCAAATCTTACAGATAACAATACACACATTCCTTTCTTTTTATTCTTTGCTTCTTCTTTTTAAATTCAAAACAATAAAATAATTGAATATAATAAGTTGGTTTACATATTTGATTGTATAATAATATCATATATCAATGTTAGTTAAAATAAAAAGTTTGAAAACGTTACCGCCTATGAACTTTCTGAGCATTGTTGGCAAATCCCTTGTTATCACAGCAATCGCTTCTTAATTTGCAGTTTATGTAGTCAACTTAATGAAATGGATATGCACACAAAGAAACTAAATCAAATTCAGATGTTGTTACAATGCAGAATTTGATATTGTCAAACAATCATAAAAGTTACATATCTTATTTGCGATCCTATATTGTGTCCTTAGCTTGAGATTATATTTAATACATGTACTTTCAGTCTTCAGATTCATTAAAATATTCTTCTAATACATGTACGTATATTATGTTGCACTTTGAAGTCAACAGAAAAAAAGTATCACTATCCATATCATCGCTATCCATATCAAGATGTCTTTTAAATGACAAAATCCATCAAGGTTTGTCACACAGCTGATTTTTGTTTACTGATTTTTAAGAAACCCTTCCCATTAAATATTAAAGGGATATGGTCATGTTCTAAGCTAAATTCAATATTCGCATTTTTATTGTTTCAAATATTTTATTATGGTATTTCTAATATTCAGCAAAAATTTGATCGTCATTCGTTGAGTTACAAGTGAGATATAGCACATCTAATTCTTCACTATGTAAACAAAGTCCGTGGCAAGTTTTTGTTCACCTATATTGAATATGCTAGTCTACGTTCCGCTTAAACCATATTTTATTTTCAAATGACAAGTTCATTCTGACCAAATTAAACAGTTTCTGGTGTTACACAGATCACAGTTTATTTTAAACATGGCATTTTCTGAGAATCAACCTTTTCGTAAACATAAAGCACGAGCCTTGTTTATATATCAATGAATTCTGAGCAATGTACCTCTCTTGTAACTCAACAACTGACATTATACTTGTTCTTGACCATCAGAAATATCTTGGTTAAGCATTCTAAACATTAAAAATGAAAATATAAGGTTTAGCTCAAAACGTGTCCATATCCCTTTAATGCCTCAAATATACAATCTGACCAAGTTTAAATAACTTGTAAGAATTTTAACTATTCAAAAACATTGAAATTGTTGAAAATCCAAATTCTTGTACTATGCATATTTTTAAGTTACTTACAAAAACCCCAGTCTCAAACTGCAAAAGGAATTAAAAGAATAGTCCAGCTTAATACGCCGTTAAAACGGACTAAGTTCAATAACCCATACTTGTTTTTGAAATTGAAGAAAATGAAAACCGTTGTCACATGCACACCTTCTATATTCACACAAATACCCTGAATAGTAAGATCCACACACGCAAACTGTAGGAGAAGTTCGCCAGACAAATTATGTAACCTCCAAATAACACCAATGTTAACAAAAATGGAAATTTCCTTGAACTGAAGTTCATGATTATAAACGTTGCCCATCAGAAGCTTTTTCAATGCTCCATAATGCATATGGCTCGTGTAATTTATGTGTAAATGGTTTTTCATATTTCCATATATAACTTTTAAAACAATGTGACCAAATTTAAAGTCATCTTTTTTTTTATTCAAAACAATTCTGAAGAAAATGATGAATAGTATCGAATTCGACATGATCCATATCTATGTACAATAATCTACCCCATTTTGTTTTCTTTATAAAGCAAAACGCCTACAATTGCTGTGAATAGCAAACTTACTTTATATGAGTTGTGGTATTTTCTCGGTAATGTAAAGACAAAGATAACGAACAGTGATCAATTTCGTAAGTCTCAAACAGAATGCAAAAAAGAAGAGTTGGGCAAACACGGATCCCTTAGCTTTAGCTACTTGAGAACTATAATTCTAATACATGTATTCATCTAGCCCGGATATTGTATGACTTTGATGCTATTTTTCAAAAAAGAAATGTTTTGTCTTAAAATTCTTAGCAAGGTCACTGCAGCTAGTTTTTGGCTCCATCATACAACTAAAACATGAGACAGGTTGAGTATGTAAATGTCATTTATTCAAATGACGCAATGTAAACGAACTACTAACATGGGGATCAGACTTACAAACAATCCACTGAAAAAAGTCACTGAAATGGAGAAAAAAAGTCAACAATGCAGAATAAATAATTGTGCCTGATCCCCAACATTTACATCAACTACCATAAAAACAACCTTACAAAGATGCAGCAAAAATATGACAGTGCTTAAGAGTAGTACGCATCCCCTGTTAACCGGTTATACCCGGCGAGAGCCCTCCCGAAATATCCCGTGGTCCAAATCACCTGGTGTTCAAATCAGTAGGCATAAAAGAGTACATGTAGCGTAGTGCTCCGGTACGTGGTATGACAATTTGTGCCAATTTTAAGAAATCTGTATTAATAGTATTTTTTTATTTGTGTGTATTTTGACCAAAGAAAAAGACTAATGGACCAGCGTTTACTGTACAGTTGTATTGCCGAACTATGAAACTAAATGGTTTAAGCATAATTCCATCACTCGATTTACAGTAGCGGATCCAGGATTTGTCGAAAGGGGAAACCAATTTTTTGAAAGAGGTGGTTAATAAGCTAGAAGTATGGGATAAAGCTCAAGGGAACTAAGCCCCAAGAAGCTCTCGGGTTTAAGATATTTTAAAGTTATTTTCAGGTGTTTATTTAGATATACATCAATATATAATAAGTTTAGTCACGAAAATGGGGACGGGGCATGCACCCTTCGAAATTCGCTTGACATACATGAATGTTTGTCTATCTGCAAAAAATGGACTGTCATTATGTGATTGATGCGTTTGCTCATTATATTTACAATTGCATAAATAGCTATTTTTTCGCAGTGTTTAAAACAAAGAATGAAACAATAAAATTGAAAAAAAAAGCTTCAGCACACATATATCGTATATACATGTGTATCATTAACTCCCTCGTTTAATACAGCGTGTCGAATAACAAAATGTAAAGGCAAAGAAAATGAACAGTGATCAATCTCGTAAGTCCTAAATAGAATACAAAAACAAGAGTTGGGCAATTACGGACCCCTGGACACACCAGAGGTGGGATCAGGTGCCTAGGAGGAGTAAGCATCCCCTGTTGACCGGTCACACCCGCCGTGAGCCCATAGTCTTGATCAGGTAAACGGAACAGTCCGTAGTCAAATCAGTGTGTGAAAAACGGCTTAACAATGGCTATGAAACACATCAGACAGCATTTGACTCAATGATAGGTCATATTGGTAAACTAAATTGTTATAACGACCATAGAATTTACGAAATGCTGCCTTTAAACGTGACTGTTGAAACCCCTGCAGCAACAACTTGTCAACAACAACTTACATATAATTCACGGGAAACCAAACCCGTTTTTCTAACTATCGCATTACTTTTTAATTTTTGTAGAATCAATCAGGTGAAGTACATTTCTAGATACATGTAATAAATATATTCATTATACAATTCCTTTATAAACATGAATTATGTATTGATTTTTTTGTGTTTTTATATTTATTGTCATTTTCTGTATAATAAATATGTGCACGTACATGTAGTATTAAATGATTGACAATAGCAGGAAGGTGCATGCTAAAGTTACATTGTATTTCATTCTAGTCACTGTTTGATTTAAATGTGTACTAATAGTATCACTGTCTCTGCTTTCCTCTGACTAAGGAATAAGATACATGTGTATATGCATGTCTCCATTTAAGCTGACTTTTGTAATTACATGTAGTATATGACATATGAGTATCGGTATGTCCTTTTTAAAAAGTTGCATATAGATATGAACATTATACATGTACATGCATATGTGTACCGGGACTTTGTCATGAATTTTAATTGTAAATTGAATCACATATGTTCAGCGTCATGCCCGTTTGAGCTCTGGGTTAGAACAATAGAAAACATCATTGACAAAGTCACTATTTTAACAAATCTTCATTTGCCTTATGTAATTCAACATATATCTCAGAATTCAATCCCTCTTTTGATTTTCCCCAAAATTGTCTGTTTTGCTTTTACAGCTCTACTAGTCTCAGCTACATTGGTAAGAATTTATGTTCGTATCAAATTTAAAAATTTAGTGCATATGTGTGTGTGTGTGTGTGCGTGTGTGCGTGCGTGCGTGCAAATTGCATATACGTATATTATGATTGATGTTTAAGTAATTCGAAACGATCGTCACTAGATATGTCACATATATAGCAATATGCATTATTTCGCTGAGATATCACACTCCAAGGCTGACAATACTTAAATCAATCAAGTGTTTAAAAGACACCAGCTAAAGATAGATTTGAAAAGCTCCATTTTATATCGCGGTAAGATAGCATCGTCACAAACCACGCCTACTGACTCCGTTAACACTACATTCCCGGACTCAGTAACCGTGGCTATCGACAATGGCAAGATATTTAATCTGTATTTTGAAATAAATTTTTGATAATGACGATGAGCTAACTATCAGGTTTTGGGCCAAAACACCACAACAGTGGCAGAGAGCAGTATACTTGATTGCCAGGAAGATGTATTGATGGTGTGCATTTCTCCAGCCACCTCCAACTGTTCGAAGTCCTGCATAATGGAGAATGGTGGACCTTACTGTGCACGATGCGAAATAAACCAAGAAAAACACAACCTAGAACCACAAAATGTAGCTTATGTAATTATTATTATATTAATTATGTTAGTTATGTATTAATGTTCATTGGCAAAATCAAAATATGAAATACTTTAATCATATACCTAATAGTTATATTTATTATAAATAGTTTGAAATAAGATTATCTAATGATGTTTCTTTTTAAATGACAGATTAGAGGAAAAATAATTGCCATTTCCCCAAGTGGTAGCAATATGCAATGCTACAATGGATACAAACCTCACTATAATATCCCTACTTGGACGAGAGAGGAGCTCCTTGATTTCTGTGGTATTCCAGAATACATAGAAGCGGTATTTGTTTAATTGGTTTACTTGTCATATGTGTGAAAAGATTTCAAGTCTCATTAGTACAATTTTATTTAGGAAGTAGACGAACATTTAGCAAAATCGCAAGATGGCGTCGTTTCATTTCGCAAATTCTACGGTCGCTATAATGACCTTGTTTGCGATTACAAATTATCACTAAGTCATATGTTGACTGATTTGTTTCATACCCTTTGTTAGACTGTCATTTTCCTACTAGATTTGACTACGGGTAATCCCGTTTACTTTATTTCGACTAAGGGCTCACGGCGGGTGTGACCGGTCAGCAGAGGATGCTTACTCCTCCATGGCACCTGATCCTATCTTCGCTTTTGTCGGAGGTCCGTGTTGCCCTACACTCGAATTTTGTATATGTTTTTTGGATTATGATTACGTTTGACACAATGTTAACTTCGCCTTTTTGTATTGTCTGTTGTTGACAGCAAAAAGAAATATTCTGCAAAGCATAGGATCCCAGTGCGATTTTAGAAAAAAAAAATTAAAAATAATCCTATATTATACTAGAATGTGCATCGACATATCATTTCTTTGTGTTATGTAAATTAAATAAAAACCCGTGGCCTTAACCGCATACCATTATTGATCTATTTGAAGGCATATAAATAAAATCATGATTATTTGTTAGGGGTACTTTCCAATCATCGACGCAACGCAGAGAAAAGCAACTTTCTCGGAGGTATCAGAATGCACAGGAAAACCTAACTGCCCTAAGGAGCAGTACTTGTCAAATGAAATAAGTATGCTTCTATTTTATCTTTTTTTTAGATTGTAACTTTTGAAACGATTTTCATTACAAAAGATTATTTTTATCTGAAACTTAAATGATGAATGCTTTGTTTATTACTATGAGACAAAAATGTATATAGGCTAGTCGCAATAACACAGTTCTTTAATTTGTGAATTCAGGCTTCTCTGGCTGCGTCTATATTTGTTTGTTGTTATTTTTTTTTGGGGGGGGCAATTATGAAGTCATGTATCGGTGCATTAACGACTTGACTTAGTGCTACATTTGCATATATTTGCTTATTCAATTTTATATGGTGTACTCACAGGACCTGAGCACGTTTTGATCTGGAATTCCTCGTAACAATAAATAAATTTATTTATGGTTAAAGAGGAGCTTTGGATCAAAACGTGTTTAGCCCTTATGTGTATGCTAAGCATTTTATTACGCGTCGTTTGATCATTTGGACTCCCTCAGACGAGTCTACAATCAAGCCAATATTAGAATGACGGATATAATGCATGCTATTTTACTGTTACACTGTTCGGTGATTTCTATAATTGGCCTTCTAATAAATACTCATAAACAACACAATTTGAATTACTCTTATTCCTTGAGCAAAAAAAAAAAAAACAAAGCAGAGTAGACTTTTGTAGAAAAATTTGATCACGTATGTGTTTTAGGAAGCCTGAGACTATAGTATAGTAGGATAGGTATGTCAAACTGTGCTGAAAATTTATTTCTAAAAAGACTGCATTTGTGCTTAATTATAGGTCTTGAATTTGAAAGGAATGAAAATGGAACATTTGACTTGAAAATATATGGACAAAGGTATTTAGATATTCTACTAAGAAAAATATATTTTGAAAACCATAACTGCATTTAGAAAATACCCGTAATATCAATACTTGGGTTACGATATTTCATATGCATAGCCATTCTGTTCATGAAGGTAGTGTATGAGGTCTTATAAAATTCAAAAACTACATTAGGTTATAAACTGTCATGCTTCACGCCAAAGTACCGGGACCCCATGTAGCACGTTTAGCCTTCATGTAGAGTGTTCTGGCGTGAGGTGTTGCAGTTCATATCCTCATGAATTGTCAACAATGAAAAGGCTATGTATAGGTTTCTTATATTCACATTTCACGATCATTTCTGTCAGAATTTCGATGTGTTAATGTAAGCGTATTACATTTATCAAGATTTGTGCCCTGTACGCATTCATGACAAGTTTAGTGCGTTCACGACAAAATTATTATCATCACAGCATGAGAAGATACCAAAGGCAAAAATATATGGTGAAATTATGCTATTGTTATATTTTGATGTAAATTAGCTTGACACAATGTTAACTTCGCCTTTTTGTCTTTAAAAATGGTAAATTTGAAACTTCTTTCAGTTGAAAAAAAGATCTTTTGCTACTTGAACAAATATGGTAAATTAGACATCATTTCAATACATCAAACATTTAAATTGTTTTCTCTTACAAAACTTGAAATCTAAGACTTAAGATTTTAGAAATCTGCATTGCTTGAGAATTCATACGACGATTTACCATCATAAGTTTATTTAATCATTGTAGGCAGGAATATTCAACTAAGTTACCGCAAGACATAACAATCAGGTAAAGTTTTCTTAAACTTTCAGGATTTTTTTTTCAAATCAAAAACAGTCTGATACACTCCAGAATATTAGTACCTCAGGCAAGGGGGCTAAATGTAACTGAAAGTGATCAATGAATTAGATAGGTTATAATTATGAGGAATATGTTTATATTCCAGCCGACAAAGCTTGTAACAATTATAATCCCTGCGTTTATTTTTTTCTTTGATATCATTATAAAACTAAAACTCTTTCTCTCTCTCTCTCTCTCTCTCGCTCTCTCTCTCTCTCTCTCTCTCTCTCTCTCTTCTCGTCTCTCTCTCTCTCTCTCTCTCTCTTCTCTCTCTATGTTTGTTTATGAGATGTTAGGTAAATTTACGATACAAACTAAGGAAAATTCATAGATTTAAAACTTAAACCGTTTGTACCTTAAAAATAAAAATAACAAATCAATAACAAATCAATACAGAAAAACCTTTGTACCCAAATGCACAAACAATATAGGGGAGCCTTTTAAAATTCCTCACTTTCCGAACAAGGTAAGTGTTTGACGGAGAAGCGAAGCAAAAACCATATGTCAAATATGCTCCAAAGCACATATAAATAAACATATATATGCATTGATCAATTATTGTAAGTTACATTTGAATGAGAGAAAAAATATTGACCAAGATTGACGTTGCTGCATTTTACACCCGCGGGGGGGGGGGGTAATGATAAAGTGTCCATAGTAAATTATGAACCTGACTATCCAAATAGATACTTTTATCGATCAATACTGCTAACATAAGCTACATTATATGTAAATAAAAGAAATTCAATGGTCAATTAGTTCTCCAGGGCTGAAAATGTGTCTTCATTGCGAAAAATTGCTTTCGAAATATCAAAACTGCTAAAAAAGCAGTTGTATTACTCTTTCATTTGAAAATAAATTTAGTTTTTGAAAATATGCATTATCTAGACCTTTGTCTTTAACCTATATAAAGTATGAACACTCTAGCCTAATTTTCTAAAACCTTTAAAATACCGATATCATTTATTTCAAAAGATGAAATGGGGGTGCTTATGCAATCGTAGCGTTACAATGACTCTGAAAACACACCTCATACTTCCATAATATGTTACAGACATTTTCAACCACAAAATATGTAAACATCAAACAAATTTAATGGACCATTAAGTATCAAATACCCACGTCAAATCACTTTTAATATCCCAGTCAAATGGATGGACGAATATGGATTACCGTACCTTACTGGATTCCAACACTTTATAAACCCTTACAAAGATTATATGCTTGATCTAGCAAATGTTCCACAATCCCTATTTACTCCTCACGAACATATTGGCAGCTTTCAAGGAGCAACTTCAAGGCTTGGTGAAATACATATGCCAGAAGTGGTGTAAATCAAATGTGATTTAAAAAAACTCTCAAGAACTTCTTAGTGAATTTAAATCCCAGAGCCTTTCACATATATCAACATATAAACAATATGACTTTTCGACACTTTACACGACCATTCCGCCACAATGATTAAGATCAAGCTTTGACATTATAGACAGTTGCTTCTTTAACAGAATTGGAAAAAGGAAATATTTTTTCTAGTGATCAGCCATTCAAAAAAATATTTTGTTAAACTCCACTCTGATTCTACACACAAGTACTCTAAAGTTGATATGAAATATCAATGCTGGGGTTCTTATTGACAATGTCTTTGTTGTTTTTGGCAATCAGGTCTTTCAACAGTCTTTTGGAATTCCAATGGACACAAATTGTGCTCCTTTATTAGCTGACCTATTTTTATATTTTATCCGGCAGAATTCATTCAAAAGCTTCTAAATGAAGAGAATAAATCTCTAGCGGTGCGCTTTAATTCGACATTTCGATATATTGACGAACGTTTTATCTATCAATAATAATGATTTTCTTTCATATGTCGATTCAACATACTCCAACGAACTAGAAATAAAGAAACACCGCAGGGTATTCATGTCTGCTTCGTCGTTGGATATTTTATTGAACATAGACATTAACGGCAAACTAACTATTAGACTTTATGAAAACCAGATTTCGCTTCTCCAGCGTCAGCTTCTATATTTATGTAGTATTTATTCCATCATCTCATGCATATGTGTATGTCTCTCAACTTATTTGATACGCCAGAATTTGTTCTGCGTATCATAAGTTTTTGAATCGAGGCAGACTACTTTACAGACAGGTGTTACAGGATTTTAACATTCACGTTTAAAGGCAGCATTTCGTAAATTTATGTTGTTATAACACTCTAGTTTACCAGTATGACCTACTATGAGTCAAATACTGTCTGATGTGTTTCATAGCCGGGAAGTTGACGATTGCAAAGGTTAAAGTCATTCACGCTTATATAATGTAGTTGTCAGTCTGCCATTAGAGTCAATGTTATAGTAAAAATATCCAAATTATGAAGCAGATATTAGATTCTGTGGTGTCCTTTATATCGAGTTCTTCGGGATATATCAAAATGGACATCATTTGAAAATCATGATTGTAAAATTGATAGCACATCATCTATAAATCCAGGCGATTTGTGCAGATTTGTGGCCGAATTGCTCAAAATGATAAAAACATGAAATTTGGCATGATGGTAGCTTAGATCATTACAAACATTTTCAGAAGTGGACCCAACTCGAAAATCCAAAATGGCGGAATGGCGGCCATTTAAAAAAATAAGCGTGTATACCAAAATGATAAAAAGTCATACTTTGATAGTTTAAATTTATTTTATCAGTTAAGAAAGAAATATCGGTATTTTTAATAGCATCCGATTGATACTTTCACATCAAACATAATTTTGACGAAAACAATCAAATTCAATGTCGGCCATCTTGGAAAATCCTTGAAATCTAACATGATAATATTTAATAGACTAAATCTTGCTCAACTTATATTTGCATATAAACGGTGTAATGATCATTTAGGTCATATCAGAAATGATTAAACTTTACTCTCTGTCACAATTTTCAACATTGCATAGTGCTTAATCTAATTTGGTGCTGCTTTAACACATTTACATTTTCCAGACAAACATTATTGCTTTTGATCATTGATTTTGGTCACTATTTAGCACTAGCGAATAAGGATGGCGGTTATCAGTCTACTTGTGTTCGACAGGCCTCTCTCAGGTGCATGTGAGACCACACGTTCTCTTAGAATTTGGGATGTGTAGGTACCCATGGAGAAGGGTGAGTCAGAAACCCCTATGCCCCACGCCCTGGAGGTTTTATCCTACCTCATGTCTTACATATGAGACATCACTGTTCTTTGGTTTGGTGATGCTCCTAGGTCGGCTTGCACACTAATCCCTCTCAGAGTTTAGAAAATAGAGTTATCGGTTCTAAGCTAAAAAAACATGTATTTGATTCCTTGACGCCTCTCGGAGATATGGTGGATCATTCTGTTTACAGCAGTTTTACCCAGTATGTGGCGGACCCCAGATATCACTGGAAACCTGCCCTGGTAACACTACGCTCAGCTGCCAGCACGGAAGATAGGGAGGGGGAGCAGCGATTTCTTTAGGCCGAGAGAGCAACACCACCTGAACAGTTTCCTCGGTCAGCAGCTGCCCCCTTAACGTATGTCCCATCTTATCCACACAGCAAAGCACTGGTAAGCACCTATGTTTCTGACACGTAAGATCTGAATGAAGAGACAAGGTAGGGGAAATCGTTCTTGATGACGTTTGTGAGGCTGGCCACAGTCGCCAGTGGACGAAATATGAGCAACATGATACTTCTGTTTCTCTCCAGAGGGAGCATCCGTGACTATTCACGCTGCTACTGGATATCTCAAACAACTCAGTCTTGGAGAAAACGTGGAAATTCGAAGAGATGTATAGTCCTCAGCACCAGACATAACTCACCAGCCTTAACTTGTAGTCGCCACCCAGTCAA
>CAJDSM010061378.1:0-12512 GCA_903981925.1 Ostrea lurida | reverse complement strand
ATATCGTTTTTCCGAACCCACATTATGAACCCGGAAACAGATGTGTGATAAATGCTGTTAAGTTGCATACAAATCTTAAGCTTCAAATGTTTTTTAGTATTTTGTTGTATATTTACAGGTATGATTCCGCCATTGAAGCAGCAAACAGTACTCATGAAACGACAGTGCCAAAAGTAAATGATGATAGCACAAGGTAAAGTATGGTAAAAAAATATATCGTGCTTGCAAACTTATTCGTTTTTTACTCTAGATATTATGCAAGTAAATATACTAAAATATACGTTGAAGTATCATTTTTGTTATGTGTGATTATTATAAAACCATCATGTCACTTTTTTTTTTACACCCAGTTCTTCACTATAGTTCATTCTAACAGGTTATGAAGATGATATTCTTTGCATTATATAATATCCTATTTTATTAAAAAGCTTTCATCTCTAAAAATATACCGTATAGTGGTTTTTTTCGCGGGTCTGAAATTTAGAGCTGTTTACATAACAAAGAATTGTAAGTGCTGTATCTCACTTGTGCATGTAACTCAACAAATGACGATAATTTTTTTTTGCTGACCATTAGAAATACTTTATTTGAGCATTGTAAACAATCTAAAATTTGAACATTTAGCTCTAAACATGTCTATGTCCCTTTAAGATTAAGATATTAAATAATGACAAGGCCTATTCAACAATGTTTTAATTAGGGCCATCCTCTTGAATAAAGAACGCAAATGGAAAACTCTAAACAATATGTTATCTTCAAAGTAGTCTTACGTTCCCTTTTAAGGACTTCAGAGGATGACCCCTTAAACAGAATGTTTTATAAATGTCTCAAAATTTAAAACATTGTGTTAAACAGTTGTGGATAATGAGACGATCTATGCAACTATATCAAGTTTTAGGGACCAGCCTCTTCAAAAAGGGACCGAAAGAGGTCAAAATTAAAGTAGTGCGTGTATTTGAATATTTAAAAAATTGATAGAATTAAATTTGTATAGCATCACTGAAGCAAAGTTGTTACTTTTGACTTTGTGCAACATCAATGATTACGTAAAAAAGATATTTTCCATTTGCATTGTGTACTGTTTCATTTGTTTTGCATAATCGTGCTCCTTGAAATATTTGTGGGGAGGATATCTCCTAAACCTTTCATAATTTATAACCAAGTGTTCCTTGAGACAAGGGCTCAACCAAGGTATTTCTGGAAAAGGTGTGTGTGTATGTGTGTGTGTGTATCTCCTAAACCTTCCATCCTAGATTCATCTTGAGAATAATTGATCACACATATTCCTTGGGACAGGGTACTTTTGGACTAAGGTCATTTTCAAAGGTCAAGGTTATGTAAGGGTAAGTGTTAAAACAAGTATTGATCATATATCCCACAGATAAGTAACAGGAAAAGGATTTAGAAAGGCTAAAGTTACTTAAGTCATTTTGGAAAGGTCAAGGTCATTCACAACAGTCTGCAGTTACTCTAGCTTAACTTAGGTGTGTTTTATTCCTGATATTCTTTGGAATCTTCCACCAAGACATAAAGCATACTGGCAGTACCAAATTAAGTTATTTCTAATTTACAGAAAAATTAATTAAATGTTTTTATTACAATTATTATCTGCTTTATTTTTCATAGATTAGAAAATATAACCAATGAAACAGCGATATGGAAATTTGTGATCATGATAGTTGTGCCCCCTGAATTGGTCTTCATCGTACTCGTATTGTGGATATATTTACATCATCGGAATCAATCCCCACGTGAGTGTACATGTACATTGTATATAAATAATATGTACATGTAATGTATTAATCAAGTTTACGTCCTTTTTGATGGAGTCACCCAAACGAAGTTTAGAGACACAGTTTTTGATCGGTTTTTATTATTCTTACGCATCTGCGTCTTCATCCGCCTCTTTCTCTTGCCTAAAATATCCAACACGTTTCGCTGTAACCTGTTGATAAAAGTATTAGATATTCCAATGTTCCTTGTAATAATCTTGTATTAGACAAACCAATGTACGTTGATATGCAGAATTGGTTTTGTTTACAGATTAAAGGAGGGTTAGGGTACATTTTAGGGGATCAAATGAGGGTGGGGTTTAGCGTAGAATTTTATGGGGAAAATTAATTCCAAAAATTTAGATATAGCTTGATAAATGCATAAATGTACATGTATGATAGATAAGGTTATGGGGTCTTTGAAAATGAGAAGGGGATTATGGAGCATACACGCTAGTATCAAGGTCAAGTTACTCAAATGACATTGACTTCTGAACATGAACATAAAAACTTAACTAACTTCAAAACTAGAACTAATAGAGACATAGCATCTTCAGATATGATAAGAGGATGACAGGACCCACATGGTTGTACCAAGGTCAAGTGACTCCAGACACTTTGACTTCTGACCTTTGAACATGCACTGTAGAATTGAAGATTTTATGAAGGCGCGTAGCGCCTGATATGAAATAAATTATTTACGAAGAGAGAAGTCCATAAGATAACTAACATCTGCAATAGCCTCCAAATTTAGCTCTCAAAAGTTAATGAAATCAGCTTTTAAAAGCTAGTACCCCTATAAAAAATTTTAGACTCGCCCTTACCAGGTCGCACACCTAAGTGAATACAATCACCTGCTTTCAATTTTTAACGGTTTAAGAAGACTTAATTTATAAATAAAGAAAATAAATATGATTTCCAACAAAATATTTATTATACATATTAATTTCATTGTCATTTAACTGTTCCAAAAATTTCCAAACGATTGTCACTGTGCACTGGTCATCCACATAATATACGATTCGTCTTTGCGGTCACTGTCGTGATGAATTCCCTTTCCAAAACATCACTGTCACCTTTAAGTAGAGAGAAAATCGAAATGATATATACCTGCACCACTAATCTTGATATAAATGCACACACAATTTAATTTGCATGGTTGGGAGTGGTGGGATTGCAATGTTATATCTTATGACTTCTCTTCGTATAACTGTTAATTTCATTAATCAGGCGCTACGCGCCTTCATAAAATCTTCAATTATACTTCCAAAAGTCATAATATATAACATTGCACGTTCAAAGCTTGATGATTACTTACTGATAGATAAAACTGCGTTCTCATAAGATCCCTGTCCTATGACTGGTTTAAAATAAAATCTTCTAAAAGTCGTTACGTTTAGACTAGTCTGCCATGGTTTAAAATCTCACTTACAGAATACCTTTATTACTGGCTTACTAGCGGAAGCACCTCTTGTTAGAATGTGCTTGAATTTATCGGTTGTCAATTCCAGATAGATTCATAATCTGTTTAATCCAATTAGCACCGTATTGGCAGATAGCCCTTTGTGGGGTTTAACACTGCGCGAAGTAAAGGGTCATTTTTCTCCAGAATTAACTCCCCTGTTATGGTTTTGTTACCTGTAGTAAACACTTAAACACTCTACTACACAAAGATCTTTATCACTAATTGCCTGATAAGTCATCTCTTTTGATGTACAATTTTTGAGTCTTTGACAAACCTGGCAAACTAAAGAAACATATTCAGGAGTCATTGTCATTGAATCGCACGCTCTAAGCGGGCTAATTCAGACCACACGTTTCGGTGCTGCGATTGCTAAAAGCAATAGCCAACTTTTTTAGACCAATAATTTAATTGTGAGATCTTTTCTCTGGTAATCCTTTAAAATAGCATTAGAGCGATAACGATAACGATAACACCATAATTCCTTGTATTTGGGCATCGGAGGATCTTCTTTCAGAATCCCCCTCATGAATGTTTTACCAAGATGATGTTGACCTACTGCAGCTTGATCTATAAATTGAAGACTGATGAAATAGCAGATCTTGTGAACATTTATAGTGCGATTATTGGTAACCCTGATGATGTAAACCAGCTTAAAAACTCTAATACTGAGGATATAGATACCGAAAGGGGATCAGTTTCCCTCTCCAGACACAGCTAGCCCACTTATTCCAGGCTGAGTCGTAAGAACTGTTAGTTCCTTGACCATGAATTGAATAAAAGTTTTTCAGTGTCTTCTGATAGTGAATACAGTCTGAGATTATTCCTGAAACAAACCCAACCTACTAGTTGTAGGACTGATTTTGAAGAAGGGTGTACACGACCTTCGGGGGATAGAAGAGTGCAATGCTGAATCGGCAGGAGAACTGGGTCTTGAATGGACATCTCCAAGAGAATCGTGTACCAGGGTTGTTTTGTCCAGGCAGGTGTTATCATCAAAATTGTCGTTTTCCTTAACCGAATTTTCTTAGGACAACGAGCAAATCAGACAAAACGGGGGAAACGCGTACCCTTTGATCTCCTTCCAGAGATGTATCAGTGCATTCGTATGCTATCGCATCTGGGTCTGGGAACCAGCTCATGTAAGTTGGAAGTTGGGCATTTTTGCGGTCTGCGAAAAGGTCTATATTGCAATACATTGTATTTGAGAAAGGTTTTGAAACAATATTGGATTCAGCATCCAGCTGCTTGAATCGGAAAAGTGACGTGATGCCCAATCCGCAGCTTGATTCTTGATTCCCGGGAATGTAGTCTGCCTTCAGAATTATGTTTCTCTGGAGACACCCAATGCCAAAGATCTAAAGCATTTCGTTTGCAAAGTGCAGATTGAGTTCCCCCCATCTTGTTTATGTAAGTCATTGTGGTCTGATTGTCTGTTTGAATCAAAACTTTGTAGGTCAGACTTGTGTTTTAGAAATGCTTTTACTGGCATAAAAGACGGCCTTGAGTTCTTAAAATGTTTTATATGATGAAGAGTATTCCCCTTGGAGCCATAACCCACCTATTTGTACACCTTCCGACACTGCACCCCACCATCTTTTGCTTAGCGTCTGTCTGAATCGACGATCGAGGGATTGGAATGATAAGCGATTTCCTGTTCCAAAATTAGACTTGGGTTGCCCCACCAATCTAATTCGTTCTCGGGCTTGTTTTGATAGAGATATTACTGTGTTGTATCCCCCTCCTGACTTAACACCCTGTTCTTTTGCTAACTGAAAAGATATCGGGTAATGTAAAGGGCCGGAATATTGCCTGAATTGCTGCTGTTAAGTTCCCGATTTCATTTCTGAAAGCTTTCTCACAGACAGTAGATTGTTCTGGTAAAATTCCTGAACTTCATGACTTTTATTTTTTTGGATTTTTGTTTTGGAAGTGATAACGTCATCTCTATCGAGTTTACAGGAAACCTAGAAATTCCATTGTGTTTGATGGGACTAACACAGATATTTCGTAATTTATTCACAAAACCCAGGTTTTTCTAGAAGATTTACCGTGAATTTGTAATCGTTTATCACGCCTTCTTTTGACTGATTCATTATTGAGAATATCGTCTAGGTAAATGATTAGACGTATTCCCATCGATAGCCCAAGGCTATCGAGATTCCGAATGGGAGACAAAGGAACTTCGAATATTTGTGTTTTCCATTTGAATCTGAGAAATTTCTGATGCATCTTGTGAATTGGAACTGTGAAATAAGCATCTTTTAAGGTCTAACTTCACTAACCAATATTTTTTCTTGAATTAAATCTTTTAAGAGATGAATACCCTCCATTTTTGAATGATGATAAACAAGAAAAATCGTTGAGACCCTGCAGATTCACTACAGGTCGTGCCCCCTCCCTTTTTCTCTACAAGGAAGAGGTTAGCTCATGAAACTTCTTGGTTGTCGTTTACTTCCTTGTATTGCTCTTTTCTCTAACCATGGATTCTATTTTCCTGTTCTATAGTTTTTATTTTACCTGGTTGAAAGATGGTTGTATTGGATAATGAGTTTGATGGGGACTCTGGGTGAATTCGAGTTTCAAACCTTGGAACAGTTTGTAATATCCATTGATCTTTTGTAATGGAATTCCATTCTGAATGAAATGTTTTCATTCTTCCGCCAATTGGAACAAAACACAAAACTTTGAGTTCTCTGAAAAAAGCAAATGGTTCTTGCTTACCTGTTCTATCTTGTTGGACTTGATCTGGTTCTGATACTGTTCTCTTGGCCAGCTCCGTCGCTGATTCCGACTCGACTGGACTGGCCCCCAAAACTTGTTGTAATTGTTTGGGGGCCCGTAGCGAAAAAACTGTTTGCTGCTTTTTGTCACCTCTGAAATTAGATTTTTGAACCAGCATTGAAATTATTATTCGACATTTTTCTCTAGAGGCATGGAATCATGTCATTTACAGTTTCTTTGTAATCTTTGCCTCATCTGTCAAAATCTTCCGAAATTTCTTTACCAAATATCCCTTTGATTTTAACAAAGCGTCGGCTTTTTTAACCTATGTTGTCATCAACTAAATCTACACAGTCAGGTTAGAATTCTGCTGGAGTAGCCTCTCCTTCTATCAGTCATGTACACAAAATGAGCGTTACCAAATTCAAAACAAGTGCTCTCTGCCACAATGTTGATTAACATCAGTAGGATTTCTTACTCCACTTGTTCTCGCTTTCTCAACTTCTTTGCCTCGTTCCACAAAATAGCTAGCGGGCCTGTAGCATCTTAATATTCTTGACTGTGTATTGATAATAGTGCGTTCTTTTTTGTCTGAAAGGGGCTGATTAAATTTCTTTCTTGATCATCTTCTTATAAAATCTATCAGTCTGTTTTGGTTGTAAATTTTGTGTTATTGGGAAACCGAGCAGTTTTTTGGTCACTTCTTGACGAATTTTCTTAGAGACTCCTTGATTAGCGTATTTTGCGATTGTATTTAGAGACTTTTCTGGGACCTTACAACACTTTTCAATCAACTTGGACGGGTTAAAATTTGTGTCTGAATCTATTCACTCCTTACTATCAGAAGAACTGTGCTTCAGAGGAATTGTCAGAAACTATCTGTGCTATCAAAACAAACTTACGTTTTGCGTTTAGAGGTTCTATTACTTTTCTGGGAGAGCGTCTCGTGCCCTGAATAGGCGAACATTCTCTCGTGCCTTATTAGGCCGTTCAATTCTCGTGCCCTGAAATGGCGACCTTATTAGTACTCTGACGTGGTGAAAAGTCTCGTTGTCCCGTGCGTTGTCCGAAGATTCAAAATCTAATTGGTCCGATCTGAAGCACCACTCGTAATTGGTCTCTAGGAGAGTACTTCTCCCTGAAGCATAGGGAGAAAGTAACTGAGATTGTGCCATTAGCACAATAAAGAAAAACTTCCGAGATTTACAAGCGACCACACTCTCTTCGGAGAGCTAAAATTGAAAGCAGGTGTATATTGTATTCACTCAAGGGTGTGCTACCTACGGCTAAGAGCGAGTTCTAAAAAATGTTACTAGGGGGGTACTAGCTTTTTAAAGTAAGCTGCATTCATTACTTTTGAGAGCTAAATTTGGAAGGCTATTGCAAATTATATCTTTTATGACTTTTTGGAAGTATATTGTAATTATTCAGAACTACGTCGATAGAAAATTTGGATCTTGAAAATATATAAATTATTTTGGCATCTGCAAACTATTGTATCAGGAGTTTCATGCCTGCTTCGTATCTTGGATATTTTATTGAACTATTGACATTAACGGCAGACTAACTTACTCAACTTCATATGACCAATCGGGACGATTTAGCTTCTCTCCATCGATCAAACTTCCCTAATATTTATTAGCCAATCATCACCTGCATATTGGTGTGTATGTCTCTCAACTTAGTTCGGTACACAAGAAGCTTGTTCTGCGGAATTTCTCAGTTTTTGAATCGAGGAAGCTACTTACAGAACAATGATTGTTCGCAAGGTTTCAACAGTCACGTTTAAAGGCAGCATTTCGTAAGATTGATATGTCGCTTATAACAATTTCAGTGTGTCCAATATGACTACCATTGAAGTGACAATGCTGTCTGATTGTGTTTCATTAGCCATTTTAAGCCGTTTTTCGCACACTGATATTGACTCAGATTGTTTCCGTTTTCCACCGATCAAGACCTCTGAAAGCTCGAGGCGGGTGCGTTGTACCGCGTAACAGGGCAATGGCTTACTCCTCGCTAAGCACCTGATTCCCACCTCTGGTTGGTCCCAGGGGTCCGTGTGTTTGCTCATCTCCTTAATTTTTGCTTCAATTCTATTTAGGCATTTACGAGATTTGATCACTGTTCAATTATCTTTTGCCTTTACACTATATTTGAACAGAACCCGGTTAATCTTAGAGAACAGCATTGATAGAGACAATTATTAGAGCAGATCACTTTTCACTACATATTCTTAGGGGAAGTAATGTCAATCAAATGTGATTCTCAAAAACTCGAAAAGAGCTTTTGTGAGGCACACCTAAGAGGTCACGAAATTCTCTAAAAGTTTGACTGCCATCAAATGGACGTTATATTTTTCCACCACTTATAAAATGAATCTGGACATATCTTGCATTCATAATCTTGGACTTATTTTTACTTAAAATTGACTCATAATGGCAGGACTGACAAACCAAATCATATGATAAACGTGATGATTTTCACTTTACAATCGTCAACTTTCCTTTTTTTTATGTAGTAATGTACCACTATCACCTGCTTACGGTGTGTATGTCTCCCAGTTGATTCGATACGCAAGAGCATGCTATACGTATAAGTTCTTTTTAAAGTGAGGCCAACTACTAACATAAAAGTTGATGTTGCAAGGTTTTCATGAATCTCGTTTAAAGTCATCATTTCGCAAATTCTACGGTCGCTATAATGACGTTGTTTTTCCACAAATTATTACTAAGTCTTATGTTAAGTGATTTTTTCATACCCTTTGCTAGATTGTCATTTTCCTACTAGATTTGACTACGGGTAATTCCGTTTACTTTATTTCGACTAAGGGCTTACGGAGGATGCTTACTCCTCCATGGCAACTGATCCTGCATTCGCTATTGTCGGAGGTCCGTGTTGCCCTACACTGGGTTTTGTATAGGTTTTTTGGGATTATGATTACGTTTAACACGATGTTAACTTCACCTATTTATATTCAGAACCAATTCTAATACTATTAGAAACATGGTAGCTTTAAAAATGTAATGATGAAGGGATAATAGGATCTACAAAAGTAATAAGGTCAAATGACTCTAGTGACCTTATTTGACCTTGACGTGAAATTCATATAATTTCATAAATGGAATTGATGGAGACATGCATGGGACATGCAGATTGATTATTTATTGTTTTACACCCCACTCGAGAATATTTCACGTCACCAATGCCGGTGAAGGGCTACAAAAGGCCTGTGCTCGGCGCTCATGGCCCTTGAGCAGGGAGAGGTCTTTACCGTGCCACACTTGCTTTGACACGGGACCTCGGTTTTTCCGGTCTCATCCGAAGGACCGACCCATTCAGTCGCGTCGTACGACACGCAAGGGGTACTGAGGACCTATTCTAACGCGGATCTCCACTTGGTAGAGATATTCAGAAATGATAAAAAGATGTTGAATATAAAATTCTGTATAACTGCAAAGCTGGGATTGATAGAGACATGGAATCACCAGAAATGATTAAAAGACTGTTACATGTTATGTAAACCCTACAAACTCGGATCAAGGTTTAGTGATACCAGTTTTGCTGAAGGAAATTGAGACTTTTTTATTCATTTGTTTATTTTTATATTTATTTATCTTTTCTTTGAATATTTCTAAATCGCTTAAGAATTGGCATGGATTATGTGTAAAGGAGGAAAACAGTAGTATTCTTAAGAATCTCACGTTTATACGGCCAGTACTTCGTTTGGGAGACTTTATACTACTAATCGGCAGCTCATAACCTTATCTTGTTACTAAAGAGAATACCAATTTAATCGCTTTTATTTTCTATATGTCAGATATCAGACTCTTTTCTTCTAAATCCGCTAAAGAGAACAAGAAGGAAGACATTGAGATGAACGAGTACACACCACCGCCTACAAGTCCCGACTCTACAGATTTCAACTATGAAAATAATTTATCAGGTATAAAACACATATCCGAGTTTAATGTCGAGGGAAAAGTAGACAAACTTTATCAAGAACATCAGTCCAACTGTGTATCACTGATCTTTCGTGAAAAGACATTTGGGAAGTATATTGATACACATCTACATGTAGTAACATAGTCGCATACTCAGGGTTTCTTTGACCACACCGTTGCCATCCACAGCACGGTATGTAATAATTTGTTACAAAGCGTAGCGCAAATGGCGCGACACTATAAATAGTAAAAAAAAAGAAGAAATACATGGTGTCACCATTCTTGCTGTGGTATGCAACAAATTGTTACATAACGTCTTGTTGTTAGATGATCGAAGTTTTATGAGGATGTATACCATTTTTTTTAAAAATCTCCTTAGGATATCAAGGTCAAAATTACTTATACAATCTCCCCCATGTACCTATTGCCCATTACCTATTACCTATGTTCGTTCAAATTGTGGCAACAATAGGGATCACAATTTTAACCTGGGAATTTATAGGAAGATCTTTTAAAACAGTAGGGCTATTGATACTCATATCAATATACAAGCCTCTTCAGATAGTTCAGATTGAGTGTATTATTAGGGTGGGCAACAATAAGGGATACAATTTTTATATGGGATTCCTCAGGAAACAACTTTCAAATTATCTTATGCAAGTATCTTTTGAGTAGTGCATATTCAAGTTTGTTTAATCCAGGGGTCTCAGTGGTAGGGTGAAGCCACAACAGAATTTAGCGAAACTTTGTAGTGATGAAGAACATACTGTGTAGGTGTGCATATTCACAGGAAATTCTTATTCAATTTTTTTCTGGGAGTTATGCCCCTTTTGAACTTAGACATTTAGCCAAAATGAAATATACTACTGAAACAGATTGTCAGCGCAACTCCTCTGAAACTGTTCAACAGAGTTTCGTGAAATTTTGTAATTAATTAGAACATACCATGTAGAAGGGAATATTTACAGGAAATTCTGATTTGATTTTTTTTTATATCCCTTTGACTTGTTTACCAATTAAACACTGAATGGAAGAAAGATAACATGGTTGCTTTTGTATGTTTAATTTAAAGATCTCTTACTTTTTTTTACAAAAAAATCCTATTATAATCAATAGTTAATCGATTATGTGTATCCATTTATAACCGATATTCATTGATGATATTCTACCTGATTGCCCCAAACTACCTTTCATAATGTGCAGTATTATCAAGCAATGTATAGAGATTTCTTGTAGCAGGAGCTTCATGCAAAATATCAGTAGCCTGTGATATACAGTTGCTGAGAATTATGTAACGAAAAATGTTGCATATGGACACTATATAGGAAAAATTCGAAGTTCTCGGCAAACAGGATTCAGATGTCCTATGAATCTGAAAATGCATCCCATAATACACCATACATAAATAAAGCTTCATGCAAAATACTAGTAATAGACCGTGGACCTGTAAAGGTAATGGGGGACCCCTAGGGATTTTTGCAAACAAGTATTTTTTGAAACTACACAGTCCCTTGTTTAAAAAGCAGGTTGTTTGACATTCCTACGTGGGAGCATTTTTTAGTTTTGGGGCAAAAACATGAAATTGGTGAAATTAATCGCCGAAAATTGGATAACCTGTGGTATATATATATGTTGAGAAATATATTACAAACATGTGAAATGGACGAACTGATGGACGGAATGACGGATATGGGGAAAACGGTATACCCCCTTCTCCTTCAGAGCGGGAGTATAAAGATATACTTCATACATATAAAGGACAATACAAGAATTTTTAAACCGCTTTTTCTCAGGTACTAGCTCGAATGGCGTCAACTTGATAATAGTTGAACAATGCAATACTGAAATCAACCGAACTTTCGAAAACAAGGCCACGAAAGCTACCTTAAATGGAGTCCATCACATAAATACCAGGGACATTTTCGTTCAGACAGGTAATGGTCTTTTATTTTTTTCTAATTTCCATGTCGTTTATCATCACAAAATTTTGCAAATTATTAATATTGCAAATAATTCTTTTTCATAAGATTCCACGAAAACTAACCACTCAGAGTTACAGTGTGAGGATTACAACCCCGAAATGATAGAGACTGCCATTGCAAATGGAGATATAAATGCATTAAGTCAACTTCTCAAACTTGTCACAAAGTATGATGTCAACTCGCTAATACATAGTAGAACACCTCTTTGCATTGCGGCAGACAATGGTCATGAATCGATAGTTAAATTTTTAATTTCTTTAGGAGCTAAAGTTAATTGGAAGTATAATGAGAATGCATTATATATAGCCTGCAAGAAAAATTTTGTGGAAATTGTAACTGTTCTGCTCGATCATGGAGCAGATCCAAACAGGCTTAACAATGAAAACGGTTATTATCCTATTCACGTGGCAACTGAAAAAGGACATTCGAGTATTGTGTCTAAACTTCTAACTTGCGGAGCTAAAGTTGGTGTTTTTTCCAGCGATGGAATAACCCCTTTATGCCTGGCCGCTAGAGAAAATGACTTGACAACTCTCAAAATCATTTTAGAAAAAGCTGATGTCAATCTGAAAATAAAATGGGACATAACAGCTCTTCATGTCGCTTGCGAAAATGGGTTTACAGAAATCGT
>CAJDSM010061369.1:0-21962 GCA_903981925.1 Ostrea lurida | reverse complement strand
GCTTTAAGTAATTTTATGTCTATATACATGTACGTAAGTGTTTAGTCTGCAATACTGTGTAAACAACGTTGGTTAAATTAAGAAACCCAAATTTCTGGCAGGATTTTCATTAAAGCTAATTCATCACGATGAGACGGATTGATACAAGTTTCAAACTTTTCCTTTCAAATCCCAACAGGAATTGTACTCCTGTGGAATCGTGGATACCGTGTACATCAAAAAGACAAGAAATTGTCAGTGCAGATGTACGCACTTGTTTGGTCACTTCGGCACGTTGGGTCTCCCCGGCGACCCATTTTTCCGTACGTTTGGTCGTCAGCGACCATTCATGCCGTATGTGCTGGCGACCGAACGTGCATTGAGGATTGACACGAATGGGTCGTCAATTTTCGGCTATACCAGAGGCACAATGGTCGTCACCCAACGCCCCCAGTGGTTTCGGACTGGGCTTGGGTGTGCGAACATTTCGGTGATCCTCGGTATGACCTAATATGAAGACCATTCGTGTCGACCATCACGGGCCACGTGCGGTTGCACTTGGCCGACCCAAACGTGCGGCACTAAGGGTCGTCGGCAACAACGTGCCGTCACTACAGATAGGTAAATAACCTTTTTAGCCAGGAAAGTGGAAAATTAAATCGAACCAATGAATAAATACATGCACTATCAGTATAATACGATTACAAATCATTCATGTTATTTGTTATTGTAACTAACAAGTAAAATATTAGTATTTAGTTTTAAAAAATAGATGATGATTTATGGCTAACAGTAAAAGTTCATAAGCTAGTTCCCAAAACTCAAATAGAAGTCAATGTGATATCTGATTCTCTCCAGAATTTCGAATGGGGACTCTAGAGCAATTTCCCCGACCTTACACATCTGCGCTACTAGTATGCTGATGTGCCGAACGATGATTGGTCTGATCATATTGATCACAAAGGACAGCTTAAACACAAAGGAAGGATCATTGTTCATATAATCTCATCCGTGACCAGAACATGTTATCCCTCCACTGTTGCACGCATAAAACTCACCAAGTTGATGTCCTTCCCAAAATTTACAACACATTTTCCCCTCTAGCTAAAATATGGAATATCTGTTGCCCCAATCCCATAAAGTTTCTCTTATATAAAATCTAGAATTATAATAAGACAATACATAGCTTAAGTGTGCACTAAGTTTAAGATATGGACCAAAGCAGTCCGGTGGCAACATGTTAATATGATTTCTTATACACGCAATTCCTTACTTGTCTGCTCTATTTTTTAAATATTATCCGCTTGATTAAATTTGTTTTTGCTTATTTGCAATAAGAAATAAAGATTTTTTTAATGAATATGTTAAATAACTTTTTGTTTTACGCAGCATATACTTTGGATTCACAAAAATTCGGGCTCGCCCGCAAATAAATGTACATGTATGTCAACACCGATTGTTATAGGCAGGAAACCACGTGCGGCGCGTGAGACACCACATTTCTAAAAGTACGTTCAAGGCATTCACTATTTCGACATATATTTGATGATATAATCAATTCAGCGGGCAAGAACATTCGTCGTTGTAAACTGGAAGATCGTCAACTGATCAATAAGTCATGTGACATGTAAACATAAACAGGACTCTGCTTTGGTTTGATAATGGAAAATTTAGATGTCTCAAATACAATTTTGCATCAGTTTTTTTTTTTTCAATTTAGGGTTATGCTCGCAATGTTTACAGTGAGAATGAAAAGATGATCATATAATCAATTAGATATCTATAATACTTGGTATCAAAATCTTGGGTCGTGCCCCTTTAGATCCACCTTTGTATCTATCAGAATCTTTATTAGAATTCCAGCTAAAAAAAGTCATTCAGGTTACTGTTCCCAAAACCACGACGATAAAATGATCTTTAACATGAATTAATAATTCACAGAAATTGAACTTTGAGGAAATTAGATATGTATTATTTACTTTGCCAATGAAGGCAATATTAAAGAGTTCATGAGAAAATCATTTAGCTATATCCAAATAAACAGAAGAAAGAACGGCCCTACCCTAGTTAGATTAACGCCGTAAATAAAATCTATGTACCACTCACTACCAGATAGCATGTTGATGCATTCATACAAACACAATCAATGATACCAATAAAAATTCTCTAATTCTACTTTCTTCAATGACAAAGTTGATGCAATAGAAATTTTGTATCTGCACAAAAAATTTGTATTAATGACGATTGAATATGATAAACAGTTTTTTGTCAGAGAGTAGGTTGAGTACTTCAAGCATAATGATACTGAACGAGAAAGGCGGTTAATTAAAGCTGGCTTATACATCACTATGACGGCACATACTAGTGGTCAAGAAATGTTTGAAGATGAATGGAATTAATGACTTGGGGAAGACGGACATCAACAGTAACAAGTCCTTGACAGAAAAGGCTGAGACACGTTTAAAATGCCTCTTCTTCAAAGGTAAATGGCAACAGATTTGGAGCTGATGAGGATCCTTTATTATCCATTGTAACATTAATGTAGAGTTGAACAAATTGATAGGCCTATGGCCGAGGGAAGTCTTTCGGTTGAATCTCCCATCTAAGAATGGATTCTGATCATTATTTAAAATATGGACACCATTGTGTTACCATTGGACCACTTAGGCAAGAATCCGCCATTTGTTTTTTGGGTCCCCAGGGTATCTAATTTATTACTGTCTTTTCCAAGACCCATAGGAGCAAAATGTCATCGGCCATGATATGAAGTATTCATTGTTACGCAGACGTATACATAGGCCTACATCGGTAATAGACCAAAGGAAACTGGTAAAATATGTATCTTGCATTCTAGAGGCACCACTGTTCCACTACATATTCCAGAGTGGGTCCAATCAGATGGGGACTTTCAAAAACTCTAAAGAGCTTTTAGAAAACTTCAGGTCACGAGATTTGGTTCTAAAATGTGACTGCATCAAAACGTATGATTTTTCCACACTTTAGTACACACAATTCCTTCACAATAAATTTAAAATCTAGCTTTTTCAGATAATTGATATGTTGCTTTTTTGAACAAAACGGAATCCGAAAAATACAGTTTTCTTGGTCCGTTGGAAATAAGTATACATATCCTTTCGTCAGAAACCACTCTGATTGCCCACACACAGTACTCTGAATGTAGTATTAAAGGTAGCCCACAAGACAAGCATAAACGATTGGCACTTCTCTTATGATACCCAAAACGCAACACAGCTTGCACGAAGGGCTTAAAATAAGTCATGTTGAGAATGACAGCTTGTTTCGATCAAATCATCGCGTTAACGGCGTGTCAAGCTCATGGATGACGCAATCGAGTAGTTTGAACCACGTCCCGTCAAGTCGCCTGGGCTTTGTCTCATATTAGGTCGCATGAAATTTGAAAACCATTGATTTTGTAGGGTATCAATTTCATATGTTGCAACTTGGAACGTGAGTCAGTTTTTGGATATTTTACATAACGCTAGGGTATAGATCCTTTGCATCAGGTATCAGTATGATGCGACACATCCATATGGAGGTCGTACGAGTTGTGTGTAGTGGGACGATGGAACTATATCGCACTAGAATGAATTAGCGGTGGTACCTTAAGCAGCTGCTGCGGTTCTCTTATCAGAACATTTTATGTATTCTATCTTGGATATCCATGCTTCAAACTACATTTGAGGTCAGCAGTTAGTGATGGTCCATTGTGATATCCGTTGACGGAGGCAATTCGCCAATACTAAGCATCATCCCATCAGTCACTTGTACTAGAGTGGTGGATATGCTCATGGAGTAGATAGTTACGGTTAATATGTGATTTAACTGCATTGACGTCGTCTCATGTCGCTTACTTTTTGTAACTCGGATATGACTTTGCATCGTCAATGAACTCACTTTTCTAATGTCATGAATACGCCTATCATCTTATCGTTGCGGGTATGTCCAGTTGAGGCGAGTGACGTGACACAGGTGCCTTACTTGCGTTCGATGGTTTAAGAGGCGACTTTTGGCACAGACTATAAGGTCACCAAAAGTTGAGTCAGGTGTGATAACGAATTGCTTCAAGTATCATTGGCATCTTCAGGTACGCCTGTCTGATGGACCGTGTTTGCGATTTAACAATGTAGTCGTACTAAGTGATCAGATGAGCAAGATTCGACATGATGTTCGTGTGGCGTCGTTGTACACTTATGTAGACTGCAATATCGTTTAGGTTCGTTACGCTGCGAGATTTGATCCGCGATCGGGAACCAGCGATTACTTCGTTTGCGATATCGCTCGCGGATCGCGGGTTGTTGGAGGTAATCACGATGAAGGACACTTGGCTAATCCTCAGCAACTCCAAGAAGTGAGATCGGAAGGCACTAGACCGATCTTAGCTGGAGAGCAGAGAGTTCGTAGCTCCTTAGTGATACTGGTTCGATCATGTGCGTTCTATCGCTCCGATTTAGTGTTGTGTTTGGACTATGATTACCGTTAATACATGTTGAGAAAGGCTGTGATCGCAGTTATAGCGGGCCCAGATCGATTCGGGGCTGACGCCTTGTGATCATGACATGTAAGTTAGATCAGAGCAGTAAGAGGACATTTGACTTTGCAATCGTCGAGACATCTACCACAAGCCCATATGCTATGAGAGCATTGGTGTGGCAAAAAAAGTCTTCCTATTCAGCTTACGTAGTATTGATTAACATCTACGTGATGGTAGGATGGAAAACCCATATGTCGTTATGCGGCATCGTTGATAGACATGTCTTCGGTAACATCGGACCAGAGCTTGTGCAATAAGCGCGAAGTTGACCGTGGGCAAAAATGGGTAACCACGGTCATCGTGTTAACCAAGAAGATCATTCTGTGTATCTGTTATAGGCTGTCTAACTAGCGTGAGATCTCGACAGAAGTACAAGCACTGAGCCATGCTGAGAACGAGGTGAACATATTCTACGTCGGATCTAGTTACGAGTTCGTTGTAGACGCGAGACCATATCTTCCCATCGGCAGGAGCTCATGTTATAACCGTCCATCAGATTGACGTTATACAGATGTCTTTCACTGATTGGCAAGTCATACATGCATTTAAGCAAATTCAATCGCTTACGGTCTGATCTATAGTCAGGACCTCTGGTTTGCCAGATGACAATTACAAGTCTATGATTGTTGACTGATTTCATGCCACTTGTTAGCTGTAAGTTTGTGTCAATGAGCTGACTGGAACCTTACTTTCTCTGCTACGGAAGCTCAGAAGGGTCGTGACCGTCATCAGATGTTCTTAAGCTTAATGGGCTATTAACTGATCCTGGCATTCGCTTGTTCGTTGGATGGTCCTTAGCGTATACAGCTGTGTTTTAAGATTTTTCATTAATTCTGCTATGATGACGTTTTATACATGGTAGCTTTCCTCTTTTTCAAGACATGGTTGGTAGAAATGCATCTACGCTCTAAAGATATCTTAAGTGGTGTTGATAAAAAAAGCGCGTATAATTTTTTATCATTACATCTATTACAGTAAAATATCAGTGTGAGTAATTCAAACATGCTTTAACCATGGGGGATTTATTGTGGGAAAGCTGCAAAACGCTGGTACCTTGACAGCAAAATTTTGTCCTACGAACTGTATACTGTTATTTAAACTAACATGTGCATGCTAAGAAGTGCAAGAATTTCTGTCTTCAGTCTAGTTATCGATCGTGTCGGGAGACATGAATCGCAGAGTCACTGGCTGATCTTGATGTTTCTCATTCAATATACTGTCTTTCGATTTGAGAATATTAAGAATATTTCTTTACCACGATCTAGCCTAGATCATTACAATTTCAATTCCTAACCAATGACAGATGCACCTTTTGTTAGGAATCTAATCAAATACATGTTATTTGTTAGGTTCGCAAATATTCAGATTAAAATTTACGGCCGTATAGAGACAAGTGTCGTGTAACATTATGTTGAAATCGCCTGCAAGTTCTGCCGAAAACTTTGCCAACGAAGCGTGAGATCAAGAATAGTCACTCTTATTTTTTTGAAGTCTACATGATATATGAGATATTATCGGATCACTGTAATCGCTTTTATAAGTCGTTGATTCAAGCGTAAACAAACTATTCGCGGACACACCATGTGGCAAACTTCTTCAAAAAATACTTAACTTCCTTAATGTGTCTGTCCAATTAACGTGTAATTGTACTTCTCGCTACCATTTGTAAAGCCCTAACCCAAGTAATTTGGTTTAATAGGGTATAATATTTAACTATCATAATAGTAGTAAGTTACATGTGCGAGCTTATTGTAATGTATCCTTTTGGATTTGTTTTCTAATGAAAGTGTATAGTAGCGAAGATGTTTCCTGACCTGTATTTTCTTAACACTGCTGATTAAATGAGTGGCAAGTAGTCGAACAGCCTAGTTGTGATATGCAGGTAATGGCGATCCTTTATGTTAAATCTTTCGAACGATATTTCACCATGAGACAATTGTAGAAATTTTTTTTTAAAAAGTCAATTCTATCAGGAAATCCGCAAGTGAAACTCAAGTCACCTAGGAATACCATGTTGTTTCTAGTTAAGTGATATAACGCTATTGGCTACATAAACTGTAACATAAGAATTCTTTGTATTTCACGTGGAGGGTTAATGTTGACATGATCTCATAGCAGCAAAATTGAAATGGCGTCTGATAAATCCTTAAACACGATAATGAATCACATCGAATCTGGCTCATCTAACGTGGATGTTCTTATAATGTAGACCAATATGTATATCATCGGGATGCAAATTATAATCTGCAAACTGTTCATGACAAAACAACGGTCCTTATTAACATAAGTGTATATACTCTTACATATTAAAAAAATGTTTAAGGTAGATTAAGCAGCACAATGGTGGCGACCAGCATATTTAAGTAAATGTACGTCTCAGAATAAGTATTACTACGGTGTTCCATTCAAAACTGTTGATATGACGAGTCCTGATTGAGAATGTATCTACATGTTGCTGAAATCTTTTCTACGCGGTCTCCATACACTTGTTATGCTGTTCCGGACAACTGACTCGTACCGAATGAATAGTTAGGAGGAAAACTTTCTACTTTAGAATCTTACTAAAGGCACAGAGGTTATTATCATGAAAAGATGTTCAAAGGACAATGATCTAGTGTATCTATTTATAATCTAAAATTTAAATTTATGATGTTTAGAATAATTTATTATATAGCTTTAACAAATATGATGAAATATTATAAGTGTATCACGGTTCCAGATCGTTCATGGATCGTACCACGAAAGTATGTTCCCTGATCTTCTTTCGTTCAGTCGACTACCACAAACGGGGCAGAATCTATTGAAGGTTTGTCGAGTTGTCCTCCCTGTGAGATTACAGGGCGTCTGACTTTGAAGTTGCCGTCACCACTTGGGAATGAGAGATGTGAGAATTATCCTGCACGATGTCAAAAGTGTGTTAAAGCTAATCACGCTATAAAAAAGGCAGTGCTCGTGATTGAACCCAAAAACTGTAAGATCACATTCTTGATGTTAAGTTCCGCGGAATCTGGACTATTTAGACAGCGCTTATCCGTGTAATGGCAGCATCTGTACTATCCTGCACTATATTGATGTGTTTGTTCGCCGCGTGTGACAAAGCACATCTCGCTTTTTGTTGCTGGTTTTACATGTTCCTAAAATTTGAAAAAAGCAAGCTTCTTTTAGGTGATATTCATCTCACATACGACCGTTCACTGTTTGTGGCAATTCTTTCAAAAATATCCATAAGTTTTGGACACAATTAGAAATACGAAGAAGCTAACCTTTCTTCGGAAGATGAAAACCGATATAATTCAAAACTGCTGGCGCTCGATAGCTCGAAACAGAACAAAAGCTAACAAAGGATTTAGACAATGCATGGGAAAAAAATATACAACAGGTGATATTCCGATTATACATAATACTACTAGAGACAGACTTGACGCGAAATCAGGGACACCTGTCATCCAATCAATACCTTCCGAAAGCGACATCAGCCTCTGTTCAGAGCCAGAGTCGGAGTCTCTCCAAGCACGGCGGGGGAGCACAGCTAATTAAAGGTGAGCGTGGGCTCATAAACATTTATAAGTACGCGATTTCAGAAATGAACATGATGACATTCGTGCAATATGCTACAAACATATTCCAGGCTGTCGCGTTGAGAAAAGTCGCATCTTGATCCCAAAATTATGATATTCAGAGTGCTTCGGCAGACCACACGTGGCCTTTGTGACAATTTTTCTGCTTTCCAAATGAACTGTTTTATTGCCACATTGGTCATTCGATATGTAAAATTGACACAGAACCAAACTTTCACTACAAAGACCGTCTCCTCGCTGTTGTCCGCCCTAGAAAAGTTCTTGCTCCTTGAGATAATTCTTTTTCTTCTAACTAACCACCACTGGATCTACCACACATAACCGATTATTCTTTCTTTTCGTGCTTTCGCAGACACTGCCACAGCAGTGTCCAGATGGGAACATGATTTTTCTTCCTCGTCGATTCTTTGGTTAAACAGTGCTTTTAATATGACTTTTGTATTCAAGAAATAATTTATAGAAGTTAATTTCAACACGGAAATGGCTGTTTTAACTACAAGCATTATTGTCCATGTGTAATAAAACAAATCTGCTTTTACTTGGGAAATACTGAAACATGTGTCCTTCTATATATTAGTTGATTTTCTAAACGAAACCATGAGACGGACAACACGATGGCCAGCGCACGTATGGTGTGTCAGTATAATACATTATACGTTTAATACCAATGGCACAGTGCTATGCTATATCGAATAGTATAAATGAGGCGATTGCAATGTTGTGTGATAAGACAAATATCATTTGTACAATGCAGTGTGTCATGACCGATATCGACATGAAATACATGCCCCACGTCTGACTTCAGACGCTGCAATTACTGCAATATTAAATTTAAACCCGTAGAAAGGTTTACTAACGTTCCTTTGGTGCGGTGTTGGGCGTACTATGAAGATAAGAACATTTTTGTTCCGGATGATTATATTCTTTACAAATATTTCCTATTACGCAAACTCTGTGATTGCAGAAATACTGTTGGTTATAGAAACAGGAATATACATATATTTCAAATACTTCATACTGTCTCTCATTATCAGACCAACGAGACCAAAATATAGATCATTCATTTCATTATTGTTAACAGCATTCTCAATTTTGGAAATTCACTAATTTTAACAGTTGTGATATCCCTTGGGCAATATTTGCATTCTCGGCTAGAATCATAAGTTATGTCTCACGGATAACAGATTATCTAGGGTAGATAGACATTCAAGATGCGTCTGGTATTTTTTATAAAGCGTCTTAGAACATTCTATATTTATCAAGCTTATTATAAACACCACATTCACAAATACACGAAAGAACAAATCAAAGCAGTCACGATCAGACTGTTATAGACTACTCGTCGTTTGATGTAATATTTTGGATTGCGTCATTTTAGGCATTGCCAGACTTTTCAGATAATAATATACGTAGTAAACTGAGCTTGCCAGTCACCACGGCACATTTAGGTTAGGAATAACAGCAATCGTGATAGGCTAAATTTTGTATTGCAATCTACGACACATTTAAATGAGTTTGAAACAGTTTTTAAAAAAAATCGATACAAAGCACGATAATGTTTTCAGCATCCCCAATGAATTCCAGTCAAAGAAAATGTATTTGCGATGGTTGTGACAAAATACCAGGGAAGTTGTCGCAATTAAGTAACCCTATAACCTTGACGCCTATATATAACATAAAATTGGCCTTTCGCAAAAGGTCACCTTACTAAACTCCAGCTCATGAAACTTTACGCTTATGTTAAATCTGAATATTGCAAATGATTGAGGAAGTCATACATTACTCCAAAATAAAGTTGCCTATTCATATTCAATCAACACCTTTTTAGTGATCTGCAAATTAAATTGATTGACTTTTTGTAAACTTTGTTTTTGCGTCCGTTAAGGGATAGATTTCATTCATATTGAGACTCACCATTGCCGGTCGAACGGCACTGCAAAATGTTAGATCTATGCTTAGCACCTCATTGGCTTTTAGCATGTGAGGCGTTGCTTTGCGTCCACACTGCTGCGGACACGGGACCCTCCGTTTTAAGTCATTCGAGAGACATGGAGATTCAAACCAAGCGCACTAAATTTTTCGGTTCAAGACAACATGGCTCGCCCGTGCGATTTCACGGAAGAGTTCCTATGGTCTGTTTTGTTAATTACTGATATATAGTATTTCTACACACATACCTAATATTGGTAAACTCTCAATTTCGGCAGGTAAAACATTGTGCCATGGAGTCAGTAATTTGAACGGGAGATGTAGAGATCGTTTTTAGTTTGGATTTTCATACCTTAGACAGTAATAATGCAACATTAATAGTGATACAGAGTTAGTTTAATTAGTCAATAACCTATTTGAAGCGAGCGGAATGTCACTTAGGTGCACATTTACTGTACAACTGGCTGAAGCTTAATGTAATTTCCAGACATGAATTATGAAGGACTGCTCCGAGATTCGGTGAATGGACACAGTCCAAATATCAGCGAACTGAACTCACCGAGATAATATAATATTTTCCATAAATCATGCATGTCAGAAATCAGACGCGTGTCAAAAATTTCACTATACTGTACAGCTATTATCATGGGGCTTTCATCGTTTGCTTGGTCTTTCTATTGAATAGCGGAGAATGTTTGTATTCTCGCCAGAAATCCGCCATTCGCCATTTGGTAATTTCACTCTTAGATCGATTATAATAATTTCATTACCCGTTTCCAAATACATTGCATTCAAATATATTAAGGCGATCCCAATCCTCAATTCTTCATCTTATAACATTGTATAATCAAGGTCGATCCTATTTACGGTAGAGCTCCGTTCTATATCAATTTCTTGTACTTGATATTTTGAAAAATATTATACTCATAGAAATTTTCAAACCCCGTCAGAACAGCGCTACATGTGTTACCCTAAAACAGGATGATCCAAGAGCTTTTGTGTGGGAAGACTCCATTACTCCAATTGTCTTCTGTTAGCGTCATCTAGCTTACTAAGTAGTGAAATGTCCTGCAGACCGTATATAACTTTTATATATCATATAGAGAATGCCAAATGGATTATATTTTCAAAATTTTCCGGGTTTAATGTTTCAGTATGCATAATACATTAACATGTTTGCCTCGGTAATGAAGCAAACGATAATGCTGCGGATTCACTATGAACAATAATAACAATTATTTTGTAGAAATAATTTTTGAAAAGAAAAATGCCATATCATAAGAACGAAGCTTGTAAATACATCATATATCATTAATTACGTGACCCAACATAATTCGCGCAAAAAGTATCACTGTAATAATTTAGTGATTTCAAGTTTATAACTCAGAATTTAATTTTCTTTCACACATCAACTCATATTTCACAATTACTGATTCTTCTCTTATATTTCCATGAGATTGACAAATGCGTTTATCATCTATAATGCATGTTTGTTCAAACTAGTTGGTATCCGGTTTTTTAGTGTCACCTTTCGCGGCGGTCATTACTAAATATGGGAGCGATTCAAGGTTAAAAGTTGAATTGGCTCTTCATGTATTAAAGTAACGAAAATGATTCAACATTACATTTAGTGCTTAAATCTAGTTTATATGTTTAGAAAATACAGTGAATAATATACAATAATAAAATGCTTTATTTGTTGGTTTATTGGTGATGAAGGAAAACTAGCATTGCAGAAAATTTCATAACCGCGTTTAGCATGCAGTTTGCCTTCATCCACCCAATTTAAAACCAACAAGAAAGCATTATTGTTTAAGTAACCTCACAGATAAAAAAAATACATATAAGATATAAATTGTATCTTTTATATATTACATATTATATTTATAGTTTTGTTCAGTTGAATATTTATTTATCTATCTATTCATTCATTTTCCCATTGACTTACAGTTAATTTAGACATGTGAGTATATTTAGCGCTTTAAAAAAACAAAATTAATTTATCTATTTTGTAAATTACTGGTTTTGTGATTGTCACATGTATTTTTACAATTGAATGTAAAGGCAAGATAAACGAACAGTGATCAATCTCGTAAGTCCTAAATAGAATAAAAACAAGAAGTTGGGCAATCACGGACCCTGGACACATCAGAGGTGGGATCAGGTGCCTAGGAGGAGTAAGCATCCTCGTTATCACACAATATTAACCCTGCCTCATATATGGCACACAACTCTTTCTCTCTCACATCATACTACTAGTATAATTCAACAACACATTTTATTAAATATTACCTGTGGCATGCCATGCAGCTGAACCAGCACATTATCTCTAGCAATATGTCCACTGCTTACATGGACATTATACATGTATTTTGATACTAGAACTCAACGATGCATGGTAATTTCTCATTTAAGCATTAATGTTCAATGTTATGTCATTTAGACCCTGATTTGAATAAATTATTCACATCATATTGTGCAAATTTACTTGACTTTACTTAAATACCCGGTTAGTTGGCACTAGCTGTTACTATTATCTGACGTATCTAATGATTTTTTTTTATGAAACTTAAATGTTTCCAAACAAATCACCTAAGTTATCCCTTTATGTAATTTTATTCATGGCTAAATAAATATCAAATTGCAACGTAATTTAATTTTTAATTTTTGGTTGTATGATACCATTGAATTCAGAGTGATACTTTTTGGGGTTTTCAAACGGACATTCGATGGATCGTTCATGCAGTTACTTCTTTGGACTACTCAGCTGAGAAAATAAATATTGTCCAAAAAATAAAACAAGGCTATACTCGTACTATACTTGAGAGTATTCCTCTGGATACGAATACGGGAAAAACTGATCATTCATGATGGCTTTATGGAGAATGTGCTGCACAATTGCACATCGTTTTTTGTCTTTTACAATGGATGCAAAAAGTTTCAATTCCCTGATGATGTTGTTAAATATTGTCTTAATTCTTTATGAGGAGTTCTAACATTGGATTTTCTGACAATATTATTCGATTTCATCACACAATATTCCAAAGATAGAAAATGTAAATACCATAAATTTACCAGATGGAAGACGAAATTAACTGCATTTGTCGAAAACTATCGTAAATATCAGTGAGGATTCTTTAAACTTGTCATCATTTTCACGACTGTGCCTTCCCATTCACTGAAATTAAGACCCTACATTTCCTGTCTTTCAATTATTCATTCTTCTGAAGAATATCGATCTATTTTTTTCGTGAATCTTCTTTAAAAATAAATTTCTGTCATTGATTTTCGAGTAATTACTGCATGATTTTTTGTTCTACACCCGCTTGTACAATTTAATTTAATCAAAAACAATGAGTCGCACCGATGGCAAATGAGTCCTCGAATAGATATAAATTTTTTATCAGAGTTAAAATGAGACATGGCAAAATTATAATTATATGACAGGGTAACTAACAGTTATTGAGAACGATCAGTCGATTGAGGCGTTTCAGGCCTAGTCGCGAAAATAATTTCGATTTCGCTTGACTTACCGTGCTTTTGTCGAAACGCTGTTGATGGCAGTCGAACTCCCTCGTCACTTTGAGTTTGATTCGTCTGAAATAATAGAATTTCTATTGTTGACCATGTTAATCACCTCCTTTCAAATAAAAAAAAAAAACAATAGTCCTTTATCCTCCATCTCCGCACCGACGTGGAAGTGATCGGATTATCCTTTGACGAGATGGCGTTTAGTATTGACTGTTAGTAACGATCTTTTTTCCAGCAGCCATTTCCATTGTCACACCTGTTGAACATCCTTCCTTGTGTACTCGCGAAAATGACAATATGAATAATTAAAACTTTATTATATGAGAACTCTAGTACAATGATAAAATCGAACAAAAGCTGGAAGTCATTGTGGTACCTCGCTCGTACAACTGGTCTCCTCCTCGCTAATCCTCCAGCTTCACTAATTATACCTGAGTATATAATAAATCAGGGCAGTGATATACTCGTTATAGTACATCAGGGCTAATTTTGTCAGTAGGTAGGCCTATATATATCGAATCCAATAGTGTGTTACATCCGTCTGTCCTTTTGCTCATGTGGATATGTACAAGCTTCAGAATTTGTGGTCTATGCATTTCTCGGGTGTTTTTCAATGCCTCCGTTTTAGGGACATACCGCTCTAATGCGAGCGCAATGCGGAAAGAAGAACCTTTTCTTACATTACACATTTTAGATTTTCAAGACTTTTGAGGCGCCGGGAGCATGAATCTAACCATTTAGTCCCATTCTTCCCTGTTTTGAGACTTCATTGGTTTTAAAAGTCTGCGGGAATTATCTAGATATTGAGACCTAGGTTATTAGATTATGTATAATATAATATATAGTATGATAAGCAATTATTCTATTTAGAATACAGATATAACATTATCAAATTTTTAAAGGAAAATATGCAGTTCCAATAAACTGCGTATATATAACATTGGAACTGCATATTTTTCTACTGGTAAGAAAGGTTAGAATATTATTTTAATTGGGCGATTTATTTCACTCGGTCGGGAGAGGAAAACTTAATCCAGTTTCTCTTTTCATCTTTCACTAACCCTTCTTCTGGTGCACGTGACATAACACTACACCATACTACAGCAGTGTAGACCAATGCGCGGTGTGTGTGAGGTTAGGGGATAGGGTGGTGGACAAAAGTTGAAGCTCTCCACATATATGTATAAGAAAAATTCTATAGAACATGATACCCATAATCGATACAGATAATATATTCATTACGAGACATTGTGTTGAATTTAGTCGCCTGAAGGCGTGTATAAGGTTTTGTGTGCTGGCTACAATATTTCGAGAGGCTTGCTCGTTATCTGAGTAACAAGCTTCATTAACCAAGTAAGAGAACTTCTGTAAGTAATGAAGTACAATTAAGAGCAAATCCGTCCTTAATCAGGGGGAGTAAACGCATACTCCACTTCCCTCTGTGTTGGAAATTGACTACTTACGCCTTACACTTGCACTGAAATTGAATTGTAATCACATAAATTGACTTTCAAAATTATGCATATTTTATCATCAGCGCACTGTATTCGCCATGTAGCTGAGAGAGCGTGGCGGTTTAAAGGGGCTGGACACGTTCTGAGCTAAAAATGTTCACATTTTTTAATGTTTACAAATGCTCACGTAGGGTATTCTTAATATCAGCAAAATTTGAACGTCATTTGTTGGGTACAAGAGAGATACAGCACTTACAATTCTTCACAATGTAAACAAGACTCGAAGCCTTGTTTTTGTTTCATAAAGATTGCTCACAGAAAATACCATGTTTAAAACAAATGAGATGTGAGAATCACTAGAACTGTTTAATTGTGTTCAGAATGAACTTGATATATGAAAACATCTGCTTTAAACGGAACGTATACTAGCATATTCAATGTAGGTAAACAAAAACATGACTCAAGCTTTGTTTACATAGTGAGAATTGTAAGAGCTGTAATCTCACTTGTACCTCAACAAAATGACGTTCAAATTTTTGCAGACCATTAGAAATAAACTAAGTGAGCATTGTAAACATTAAAAATAAAAATCTAAAATTTGAACATTTATAGCTGAGAACGTGTCCATGCCCCTTTAAGGAGTTACTACTTCGTGTTTCACTTTACAGTTCTTCGTAAGAAGGCGAAAGATATCGAGCAGTGACCTATCTCATAAATCCTATACGGAATACCAAAGTAAGAGTTTGGCGAACACGGGTCCATGCGTATACCAGAGGTGGGATAAGGTGCCTTAGGATAGTAAGCATCGCCTGTCGACCCGTACACTCGCCGTTGTCCTTTATCTTGATCAGTAACTGACGCTCAATCCGCAGTCAATTTCAGTGTACATGTGTAAAGAATGTTCAGTCAAACAAGTCTTGTGTATTCTCTTAATCAACAAAGAAGTTTTTCTTTCTCTGTACAGCCTTGTTTTCTTTCTCTGTACAGCCATTGTCCATTGTTTTCTTTCTCTGTACAGCCATTGTAATTTTTTTTTCTCTGTATAGCCATTGTAATTTGATTGAAAGTATAATTTGTTTGAGTGACATACCCTCAAAATCAAAACAATAATCGGGTCAGAATAACTCACAAAAAGTATGCGGGATACTAGCACAACGTAAAATATGCAGGATCAGTCTTCTTAATGCATGCTGCTAAAACACAGAGCTATCGTTTCGTAGCAGTTCCTGTCGTACTTACAAGCTGGATATACCAATTACCTAATGTTTTTCATACATTCATACCAAGCCGGAAATTTAAAACAGATTAGAGGTAGACATAGAGATGGCATATGTGAAAGACCGTGTTATAGTGAAAATTATACATGTCATTACACATGTACAATAAAAAGATATGATGTGTTCGTGAGATGCTTTACTAACTGAAGGGCCAAGATCAAAGCAGCGATAGGTCAAGGTCTTTCAAGACCAAGGTCAAATTTTGAAAACAAGACAAAGTATTTTTCAGTTGCTTTTAGAATTGTGATTTTATTTTTCTGTTATTCAAATCAGGAAAACTTCACGACAAAACTTTTGTTGCGGACGGGCATGTACACACCTTTCTAGCGTAGCAACGATTCACACCCAATAGATAACTTCTGTTATCAATTTCATAGATTTGATATATTGAATTTCCTTCCTAGTGACTGGGTAATGTTTTCCTAACTGTATATATACCGGTAGTATTCAATGAAAATATTTTGCCATACAACCTCTCTCGTTTTTTGTCAAAAAAGTGCGCCACTCCCCGGCATCGACGCTTATGCTACTATAAAATTCGTGAAAAGGGAATGCACACGTGTTTCCTGTGGTATGAAAATTAATCGATCCAACAGGATAATGATTCTTATTGGTTTATAGCCCGAACGAATGATGGCGATTGGAATAGAAAAACCAGAATGAGAGTTGAACTTAAATATGTTTTTATTTCTGTTTTACATTGCTTCCGCATCAGGTTACATAAGTGTTCAATCATTTATTAAACTGTTCATTGTTAAGCGATGAAAAACCAAATCCCTGGATGATTAAAACCAGTGCAATACTGCCTGTCGCAAATTCATATAGGCATGCCAAATTTTACTCACGCGAGATGCATCCAATTTTGTAGTATAACTCCGAGTATGCCCGAATGTGTCCGTAAGACCCAATAAAAACAACCAACTATATTGGACAAAAACGAAAGTATCAGAGAATTATAATTGGTTCCATTACAGAGAGTAGTTCTGAAATTAGGACAATTCAATAAAAGAGAAAAATCAATATTTCATATATTGCCACTTCTATTTGCAAAATTGTATCGTCCGATGTTCTCGATAATATGAATACAGAAATTGGGGAAAAAATAGAATTACATCCCTTTTTGGTCTCCAAAACATAAAAGTTGTTCAATATTAAAGTAAACCCGATACAGTTTCTTTTAAAGGCAATGTTAGATGGCTGGTGGTGATGGTGTATCGTGAATAGGTTGTCAGTAACAATATTGAGATTCAATTGTCTAAAATCGGAAAGATGATGACCTTGTTTGCAGACGACTAGTACTTCACAGAAAGGCTAAATACGTACTTTAATACTACACAAGACAGGCAGGAGGGTTATAGCAATAATTAATTACACTATTAAATTCTATTTGAAAATACAGTATAACAAAAGCACGACTTATTTGAAAAGAATTTAGTCATAAACTGCTACGTTCCAGAATCCACGTGCTTTATATACTGTTTTGGACATAACTATTCCATAGATATTCGAATTACAACTGGAATGGAGTTTTATGAATCATAGTCATAGACAAGTGCTTTTGTTCCATTAACCATATTGGATACCATAATTGCATTATCTATTGTACGACTCATTTAAATACAACTTGTCAGATAGATATCCTGTTGTTAATGGCTGTGGCAGACGACAGCGGTCCTCGCGGGAATAAGAAATTGTCCTCAAGCGCCAAACTGAACACCTTAAATGTTCAGTTTAAAGCCGGGAGATCTGAGAGATTGGTAAATCAAAAACAGGAAGCAGTCCGTTCCCGCCATATAATGCGACCCCGTTCCAGTGACATTGCCACCAGTGCAGTCCCTCTGCAAATCGATTTTTTATTGAAACCAAGTGCATTAATTTCATTTTCGTGCATTTGTTTGCAGTTTCAATTGCTCTGTAGGGAACTCATGACAACAGTTTCCACAAAAAGATAGTGGAGTTAACAGGCCAATATGAAAATTTATGTACTTTTCGTCCGTGATGTCGAGTGGGAGGGTCGACAGTAAAACGGTAAAAGCTTTTTAATCCATATATCTTACACAATAGAAATAGCATGCACTTCACACGAACAAATCACGTTGAAAAAGAAATGCTAAGCAAAAAGTGTTTGGTTAATGAATATAAATTTCTCTCTTTCTTTGTCTCGGTGCAAACCATTTCGTGTAAAGATACTTACTTGAAAATACTTTCATATAGTATATCAACTGATAATTACTGACTTTCTGAATGCTTTCATTGACCCGTATCAAAATCTATACATCTACTTGACAGCTAACATTGACACATCATATTTATAAATGGGAATAAACAAATGTTACAAATCAAACATGAATGATTTCTTTTCTTCTTGCTTCTAAAAATCGTCTCAGTTTCAATACGGCAATTAAAATCTAGAACACAATTGAAAAGTACTCACCTGCTTGTAGTGTATCGCTTAAGGTGTTGCTTTTGCTTGGTTCATGACGGAAACTGTTAGTATTTTATCTGGCAGCATCTCTCATAGCAGAAGAAATGACTATTGTGTTGATCGATAAATTCTTTATGTGCATTCCATTCATTTGTCAACCGTTTCATATTCCAGCTACAGCGTAACATATTTTGACACAGCAGGCAATTTCGGGAAATGATTATTCACATTTAAGGTCTCTAATTTCTTCATATCAATAAGGAAGACCCTTGTCTCAGTAGCGGATTTTTATCGTCCTTAGTCATTTTTTCTTTCTCTCCCTCACTCTCTCTTTTCCCCGAGTCCGTCCATCGAAATTACAAATGAGTATGTGTAATTTTCGTTCTCATTACATATTGGGGATGCTTGCATTGATTTCGTGGATCGTGTTTCGGTCTCTATTCTGAACGTTGTTCAGTCCACATCATTCCAACGGAGTTTCTGTCAACCATATTTATTATTAATTATCCCGCTTTAGAGATCAGAGAGATGAGGACGAGGTTACTGTTTACTCAAGACGGCGAGTAAACATGTTATTTCTTCATACATTTTGTTTGTCATCTATTCGCATGTCCATCATCTGTTTGATCCCTGTAGCAGGAAGTTATTAATGCATCGATAATTTTGGAATTACATGTATATCCAATATCAGTATGAAAAAATAATTAGTTTTGCGCGAGCGCACACACACGCACGCACACACACGAGTGATACAGGCTTCACAGATGGACTCTGCATCTAACTACTGAACGTTTATTTTTTTATTTTACTTACATAGCCTTTCCCATACATTTTCTACAGTTAACCCTCAAAACAACATTCCGCGCACGGAAGTAATAATTTTGGGTTTATCATGTGATTTAAGTCAATTTGCCGTGTTTTCCGTTTTTGACCAAGATGTTAAAACAAATCCAAACTGACGAGGAGAGTTTTAAACAAGGGACTTAACTCTCAACAACAAAAAATGTTTGAATATTCGACAATTTATCTCTGATTGTATTAAATCATTACATGTAGGTAAAGTACTATCAATTTTGACCTACGCATGACTGTAACAGTGAAAGTTTCTTGATCGTGCCAACGTCCACCACGACACGTGACATCCATTTTAAAGGCCATATTCGAAAGCACTTCTAATGCAGGGCTCCTGGCGACGGAACAGTGATAGCCTGTGATAAAAGTTTGAAGTTTGACGCGACCTCGGGATGAAGAATCGAACCCGTGTCCTTTCGTTGCGAGGCGAACGTCCTATCCACTAGAACAAAGCCCCTGTATTATTGCCATCATACTTTGGAAAAATGACTTCTTATTTTGAGTGCATTCATAGAATTTCCAGCATCTCTGACAGCTCTATTGATTTTGTCGTCCATTCCTTCCTTTTGCTAAAGTCATGAAAGGAATTTGATTTTGAAAGGAAAATTGTTCTCTCTACCATCGTTCGACCTTGGGATAATCTGTACAAAATATTATTGTTTTGTTTGTTTATGTTTTTACGTCTTGTTGTCCACGCAGATCGAGAAGTTACCAGCTGTAAGTGAAGTGCTCCAAATTTAGACCTACATGTACATACAAGTATGACGCTCAGGCCGTAGCAGTGAGCGCTCTTTATCATGCAAACACCTGCTGGACTTTTGAGGCGTCATCCAAAACACATGAGACTTTAAACTTTGAGTGTTTAGCGAAGGAGTAGTTACTACCTATTTTTGCGTCTTACGTTTGACGCCGCCAAGGGACGAGGGGTACTCGAATCCATGACTTTCTGGTCACAAAGCAAACGCTTTAACCACTGTACACAAAAAGACGAATAGAAAAGGAAGTCGAAAAGACTCTAAATTAACGGAACAACATATCCATCTTTGAACATTGGACTCATTCAATACCCAATCAGTAGCATGGAGACTGGATCAGAGAAGCGACAACTCAGATGGGAGCAGCAGCACAGCAAGCATGGTCTTAACTGGCGAGAGTAGAATAAAGGTAGTGAAGGTACCCAAACCAAAGGGAAGGAACCGTGGAGTTAAATGGAATAGTATATATAGAGAAGAACGAATAATTTTCTTTTACTAGTAGAATATATCTAATCCCTGTATAGTACCCCATTAACACGTTACATTTCGGTGGCAGTTTGTCAAAGTGAGTGTACTCTGATTTATTTATCATTTGTGATTAGACAATTTACCGATTATAATTTACCAAATATCAAAGGGAAGATAATGAACAGTAACCAATCTCATAAGTCCTGAAAAGAACATAAAATTAAGAGTAACAAACACATACCCTGAACATACCAGAAGTGAGTGAGATCAATCGTCTAGGGGGAGTAAGCATCCCCTGTTGACCGGTCACGCCCGCCGCGATCCCTATATCATGATCAGGAAAACGGATTAATCCGTTGTCAAAATCAGGTTGTAATGAAAGGCTAGCTTAACAATGGTATGAAACACATTTATTCGATATAGAGATTCGTGTAATATAATGATTACTGGTAAAAGGTGCTGTGAATGTCACAATCAAACACTTTGTAAAATAATTTAGATATTTGTATGGTCATACTAGTATGGATGACCTTGAAACTGCACTGTTATCATACCTTGGTGTGATGAAAGGAGGGAGAAATCAAGACAGACGATAGAGAGGTTGAAATCGACAACGCCGCACTACATGTATATTTGAGTCTCTAGTCCCATATTCAGGGGTAGATTTAGGCAAAAGATTGGCAATAGCGTCTACAAGTCAAACTGCACGAAACCCGGAAATAAAGATATGAGAGAAGTAATGATGCTAAAGACACCGTATTAGATATTCAGAATCAGGCTATCCCATGTGCCCAAACTTGGAACAAAGTAAGCGCTGTGAAAGATAGAGGGTATGGTATTTCCGAAACCAAAATCAACCACAACCAGTATCTACCGAGATATTTTTCATTGCAAATTTCTTTGGAAATACTCATTATTCAGTGGTATCAATAACAAAGACTGGTGTAATAGGGTCAATAAGCGGTAATCCAAATCTAAAGTTAACAGTGACCTGGTGTAAACCATGCTGACACCAATGGCGTGTCAACAGGAGATTCATTTTGAAAAACAGCCAATAACATGAAGTTAGCAACGTATAATGGAACCGGGTCATGGATAGACTAAAACGTTAACTTTGAAGCATACCGGTATATGGTGATGTAAATCAGTGGATTGTTTTTCA
>CAJDSM010061366.1:3368-19773 GCA_903981925.1 Ostrea lurida | reverse complement strand
TGACACAACACCGCCGGTACCTAGATTCGAATCAGATTTTTTTTCTGTAGGACCTATCCCCATACAGAAAAAAATAAATTTTTGCTTAAAGCGGTGATGTTCGAATCTAGGTACCGGCGGTGTGTGTCAAATCTAGCAGAATGGAATATGCATAAATACATAATTATAGCCATTCTTTCTAACGTTTTTGCATTGGAGATAATGGATCTTTCGTACATTGAGAACGAAACAGAAGATAAATTCAGTTGTTTTTCAAATGTAAAGGCGAAAAACAGTCGTACTTAAAATTTGCATAATATTTTTTCATTGTTGCATTTAACAAATGCATTCTAAAAAATACCACAGTTACTTCGTTCCTTCGAAGTATGCATACCTAGGATAGACATTGTTGTGGAGAGTGGCTGTGATTTCCTACATGAGCATTGTTTAATGAAGCCGCGTGGTTGCATGTTGTTAATGATCGATTGCTCTGCCTGGACGGACTTTGGGTCTCTACAGCTTAGTATGTCAAGAGTCAGGAACACAAAATGCACAACACATCGAGAGATGTCGCGGGTTTATGGATTGATGGAGATAATAGGAGACCTGTATGATGGGAGCGGGGCGGAAAGATTTGGGGACCTGCTACACCTGTGCGGTAAAGAACGAAATGAATTATACAGGAACAATTGTTTGGTGGGAAATCGGAAGCAAAAAACACAAACAGAAACAGACACAATGCGTATAGGGGAAGAAACCACGAACAAACCCAAAACGGGGAGGAGGCTGACACACACAAAGATGTACCCCCGTACCGAATGCAAACTTGTTGCGAGAAGCAGTCATGGATCAATCATAAAATGGGGTGATGCCAAAATGTGGGTAGCCGTACATGTTGGATTGAGCAGTTGGGATAAGATGTGTTACACAAGGGGTAGCCAACAGTTTTAGATCGGAAATTTGAGTGAAACACCCGTAGTAGTTGAGAAGTGATGGTATACATTTTACGACAGGCTTCCAAGTTGGAGAGCACAGTGAGGATCGCGTCATGGCGAAAACAGCTTACGAAATGTGAAAGCGTGGCAGAATGGAAGTACTGTTCTTACAAAAAAGGGAAGCGTGAGCGCAAGAATGGGGATGGGGAAAGTATGTGAGCACATCCAGTGAGACAGGTATGGCTAGGGCGGAAAAGTCCAGCACGTCTGCCTTGAAAAACGCCTCGTTCGTGCAATTCTCTTTGGCTGTCGTGCCCTTGGAATCACTTGAAGGATAAGACTAAAGAGGTGAGGAGGGCTAACTTGGATGCTTGGCCATGGTTCTGTGTTTAGAGGATAGATGGGAATGGGTGCGCTACCGTGTATTGCCAGTGGAGAGTTACTGAGCTGCGTTGGGGGGCGTACGTTGTCAGTAGGGAACCCGTTGTACACTTGGAGTGCTTTTATTAGACTTGGGCACAGCTCCGCGTGATAAACGGACAAAGTTGCAACAACAAATTCTCATCGGTTGCAAGTGGCCTCAGGGGCCCGCTCAACATAAGTAGGGAACTCACAGAAAACAAGGATGGGGGGGCAAAGCACGACCCCTCGAGCCGTACACCAGAGGTGGGAGTAATGTCGAGAGTTGGTTCCTGCAATGTAATTCACTAAACCTCATGGGATAATTGCTGAATGTTCTCATTTACTATTCCGCTTGTAGGTGAGTTTTTGGGCGCACTGATGTACATACGCTGGCAATCTGGAGAGTTCGGTTGAGCCATCATAGTGCCAACCACCCGACTCGGGTCATGTCCGACAAGCTCTGATCTGAATCGTATCCTCCGGAACTGATCTGTCACGCTCGGATTTTACGTTCTCGACACGGTGTCTCTCTAGCTTGCCTGGCTTTCATGGGATGATATCATTGTTACCTATGGGTGGATGTACGGGAAGTTCGCCTTTTAGATGGTGGATAGTTCGAAGGCATGGGCGATAAGGAAAGACTGGAGGAAAAGGCAGAGCGAGGAACAAAAGTCCTCCTCTCCGCCACCCCCTGCTCGTCAGTGCGTGCCTTCGCTCGCGTGCCTCTGGGGTGCCTATGTGTTGTCAGAACGCTCTTTTGCTCGTTGGAACTGTCGAAATCAGCGGGACGATCCTGCTTCGCGTCCATCTGACTGCCTTCCTCTTGCTGTTTGATGCTCGTCGAGGACAGTGATGCTCCCCTCACTGGCGTGCGCTCGCGTCCCTCGCTGCTGTCGCAAACGCGACAAAGGCCCACAGTTAGGAGGGCGGGCCAGCAAGTATGGTGCTGTAAGGGTGTAATATCCACAGGAGATGGGACGACATTCAAGTGGACAGGATAGCTATCAGGAAACTTTGGTTCGCCAAGGCATCGTAAGATGAGAATAGTTGGTCTGCGTAGGTGGAGCAAAATATGATAACAGACGACAAAAAAGTGGTCCAGAATAATATCCTATGTATCATACCACGAGATTGACTTACAAGGGTGAATGTTACATTGAGTCTCCCAGGTTGCTGGAACACCAAGTCAAAGTAGTTCCAGAGGCTACAATTGGAAGCTGTGGGGGATCTATTGTTACTAATGTTGTTTAAGGTCTTATCCAGCAAGGGGCTATGATATCTGTCATTCTTAGCTGGCATGTTACGATCGTAATTGATCCGGTATCGTATTATCCCTAAATCGCAAAATGTTGATTGTTTCTCCGGTCAGATGAATGTCCAGTACTAGTTTGGCGACTGTGTACATAGAGTAGGTGCTCGACATACATAGTGAAAAGGAAATTATTCCCCAATTCGACCCTGGAAACATTGTTGGAGTTAGGTCGAATTTGTGGAATTTATCAGAGAGAACGGCGTCTGTACGGCCCAGAAGGAAATGAGAAGGAGTTAACGGAAAGAAACTCGCAACAGGGAGCTGCGAGCACGGCGCGCTGGAAGATACCCCGCGCGAGCAAAGTACCAAATAGCGAAGGGGAGGGCCGTATGACAGCACAGAGCAAGTATGGCAGAAGGGCACAGTAGTAGACCAGGCGCAAAGGTATTAGGTGTGGGCGTGAAGGACCGCTCGTACACGCACACACAAGATGGCTGTGAGCAAGGTAAGAATGTAAAGTAAGCGCCCAGATCAAAGTGGAAAAACCGAATAAGATGTCGGGGTTTGTTGCCATGTTAGTCTGACGTGCACAGTTTCATAATGTCTTGAATTCAGGTATGCAAAGGAACGAATCAGTGGCAGAATACATTTTGGATATCCATTGTTGGCCGCATAGAATAACAAATGCTCAAGGATCCACTCCAGAGCGCTACATACAACGGTCGTAACGAGTCATACAGCTCGTTCATAGTGTACTGTGGGGCATATGGACTGCTATTCACTTTTCGAGGAGACTCTGCAGAAAGAGGCGTGGCGCCAGGTGTCGATCTGCCAACACTTTCACAATCGGTGACGTCTCAACGCTGTGCGGAGGGCATCAATCACTGGAAGGGGCCTACCTGTGGAAGGTTCACACTGCCTGAAATAGACTCAACGAATACGGGAAACGAAAGTACCTCAAAGTATTCGATGAAACGATCGCAGAAGATGATTGCGGAGAAGTGTGTCTCAGTGTCTTGAAAAAGGAAGTGGTTCTTACCGCGAGGAGAAAGTTAATTGGAATTGCCTCTAGGCTTTGAACTGTCATGTGGATAAATCTACTAAACTGGGAGAAATACTGGTTTAGCATGAAAAGAAAGAAGGAGGGTGAGATCTACGCCTCACATTAACCCCACGCCTCCGAAGAGGAATTGGACTCGAGGCATGTGACTGGAGATTATAGAAGGCGTGAGTTTCTGGGCAAAGGTCAGGTTAAAACAGTAGAACCCCCTCCGGGTCAGAGGAAGTCAGAGGGTGATCAAGATGAATTATGAGAGTTATGAGGAAATAGGTCAACAAATACCATAAACCCGCAATTTAACCATAAATCGCATGTCAAGCCGGACCGGGTGGATACACTCGGAAGATTTTTTTTTTTCTTAAAATAAAGTAGAGATCTTTTAATTAAAAATACAGAAAGCATATGGAAACAGGTTTGTGGGAATCATTCTATACCATTGCAAAGATAGTTCATTTGTAACTTATGTGCGGGTGGATAAAAACAAGTTCATATAGTTATACGATAGAGATAATCCTCCTTATATAAAAAAACTCCAAATAGAGTCAGGAAATATGTGCCTGGGTTACAATAACTCCCTCGTCTATTGACTGCCGTGGCGGTTCGCCGGCCGCCGGGTTGGGGTGAAATAGGCAGTCGCCGGGTAAAGCTGGGTTGCAAATGGGGTGTATTTCCTTATATTAATTACAACAAGTGTATCAAACGTAAATCTGCTATGAACGGTATTTCAGAGGAGGTCTCGCCATGAGTGGTCGTGATTGCACTACATGTGTCTTTTCAGAACGGTCCCAGGTGCTAGTTCCGCTGTTTGGGTGGCCCAAGAGTGTCTAAGTCGAAAAACGCCGGTGGGCGTATGATGAGTGGCATTCAAGCTCACGAAAAAAAATGAGTACCTCGCACATCGAGCGACTAGTATTACCGAGATGGTGGTGATTAGTACATGGGTGCACCACTCCGGTGCTACCAGGTCAGCGGGTGTATGTGCTACATTAGCCATAGACTTACAAGGGCGGTTTTTCAACTGACTCAAATCTCTGTTCGTGAGCAGCTCGTATACAGCAAGGCCGTTGTTGCCAGACTTGACAACTTGGGAAAAAAAACAAGTGAATGAACTGAATCCGTACCTGACCTGATCGGGTATACATTACGAAGTACAGTATGAACACCTGTATAGGGAAAATATAATGCACCAGCTTCCATCAACTGTGTCCTAATTGCATGAATTGGTGAGGTATCTACGAATAAAAGAGTCCGTACTAAGCTAATGATTGATATCAGGGCTCTCATAACATCATCCCAGGGTGTGGACCAATTTGGACCCGGTGCAACATGGGGTCAAGAAGAGGACCACGATCTGCGACTGGGAAGAAGGCAGAAGTACTCACCATCAAACACTTTCCGAAAGTTGTGATTAAGGCTCAGAAAACAGGCGGTTCACTAATGAACAGGGATAACATAGCTTTGCAGATTAGATTGTCTGCAACAGTACCGTGTATCCGGATTGGTTAATAGAGTGAAATGAGAAAATTTGTGTCGTGGAAAGAAGTTATATGAAGACTGGTGGGGGCAGCTACCCCCTTCACGCGCACCCTGGAGGGATATGCCGGAGATGATAGTAGCTACCTATGTAGAATCGAATGGGGTACATGATAGAAATTCTATTGATCCTGCCTCAATAGTTCCGACACAGGAGGGTGCATTGCGTTTGCGGAGTCTTAACCGTAAGAGACTAGGTTCAGGTTCCTTATACCGAGGTTCAAACGGTGGTCGGAGGTCACTGAAATAAAGCTGCAACCTGTGAGATCACAGCGCGTGGTGCACTGTCATTAAAGTATGGTGTACTCAAAGAAGATTAATCTGACTCAGCATAGAGGACAACCATAGTAATCTGGTGATTAAATCAGGACATCTGAGCCTTTAGAAGTTGTTCTCCTCTAGTATCTCTTGCGAGTACTCTCTCTTAGTAAAATAGTTAGGTATTAAAAATGATCTGTTAACTTCGCTATTATACTCACAAATAAACACCAGTACAAATAGAAGATCTTATGACAGTACAAATGATATTGTTAGAACATCAATTACAGTTGTTGGTGGAGGAGTACTGTCTAGGGAAAGATGAACAGAACGTGACTTCAAATTATTGTAATAGGGGGGAATATTTGAGATCTTAATTATTTTTTTTCTTTTTTTGGCTCAATGATTTCATTTGCTGTGGGAAAGTAGAAGTCTAATACGGAAAACACCATTTAGAAATGATAGTCCAACCAATACTCTATATTGAAAATATATGGCTTCATTGAAGTATGCATTTTGCATATATCAAATCAATATAGACAACTTTTTTAATTAGTCATCTCAAAAAGCCGTGGTAAATTATACTGTCAATTGGCCAGTGCTATGAGAATCAAAACATAGCTTTTCGTGTTCATCTCGTCTCAAAGGTGGTAAAAATAATTTGGTTAAATTAAAGATAGGGATGGGATCTTAGACCAACGATAAATGATCTTTTGTATGAATAAGAAAAGATGTGCAGTGTGGACGTAATATCTCAAAAGTGTCTTTGAAATGCAATATATACATGGGAAATCTAAAAGAGCTTTCCTGCTTAGGGAGCTGAAGGAACTCATAGGGACTGAGCAGTGTTATTGACACCTATAGAACAGCTAGCAAACTGAGAGGATAAACTCATGAAAGGTTAGTAGGTTTACTGGATTTAGTAAGAGGAGGAAGAAGAAGAATACTAGAGTAATTTACATGACTGAGTTGATTAATAATGATACGTCCAACGACAATGATGGAGGATAGGTGATCTTAAAATAAATTCCAAATTTGTATCTATTAATATCGTGAATGGTTAACATTCGTTTTACATCTTCGTTTAGTTTCTCAGATATAAACATGTAAAAAGGCTTGCTGTCATAACAAGTTTTATCTTAATCGTATTGCGAAATACAGTTACTGATAAATATAAGTCAATACTCTACATGTATAGTGTAAAATAGGGAATGTGTATTGTCTTTTCTGGGATTTAACGTCCGACTCGAGAATATTTCACTTCAGATGGAGACGTCCCATCCATTGCGGGTGGGGAAGCGGCTGCAAATTTAGCGACTTACATCTTTTCTTTCATAATTAATTAGATTTAACTATTAATATGAGTAGAAAAATCGAAAGGGAATTTTAAAGTTTGAACACATAAATTCCGTTAGAATTCCCGAGGGTGGATTCAACCTTAATATGAGAAATTTAAATACGCCTCTCTTCTCTCTCTCTCTCTCGTAAAATCTGTCTTTTCTTTCCCAGGTCCTGGACAGGGATTAGATGCTTGAGAAATGTACTTTCTCTTTTAGTGATATTTTTAGTATATGTTGAATATTGTTTTTTGTCATTTGAGACTAAAGATTAACTCCTAGTAAGAGAAAAACAAAAAATAAAAAAATTAAAACCTACCAAAAAGAGGAGAAAGAGAAGAAGAGAGATGATGGATAGTCTGAGGGAAAGAAAAAAAGTAGGAACTTAGCACCAAAAAGCAGATAAAACAGAGACCTATCGGAACCCACCCGGCACGCGACCCACACCCCAGAACAGAATAGAACCCCCAGAAAAAACATATGTAGACAAAAAAAAACAGATGACATGAAAGGGAAAACACCAAGTAAAACAACTGAACCACCAATGAGCGAAGGCTGAGACCCACACGTAGGCCCCAACCTCGACCCCCACCCAGGGAAGGGGAAAATGAAAAGGCAGAATCACGCAGAGACACCCAACAGCGAGGAGGATGAGAATTAGAAGTCTATGTCGAAGAAGAAACGGATTAAAACAAAGAATAGAAAAAAAAACACACACAGTCGGATAGAGGGACAGAAACAGGAAACTCACAACTTGAGGAAAAAAGATAAAAGTAAAAGAAAAATCTGACTCTATACTAATTGTTTGAAGCGTTGAATAATGTGGACGGTTCGAACTGATATACCATATGATAATTATCCATCACCTTACTTCAGATATTTGTATATAGAAAGGGCATACTGTATTATATTTAATCAAAATGCAGCAGAAGTATTAGTCAATGGTACCTTGGCGTGTGAGAGATGCTACACTGGTCTACTTGCTAGGGACGTAGTAAAAAACCCCAATTTCTAGCCATCGTTATTTTATGATTTTAGGAGAATATGCCATTAATTATGATTCCCAGTACGAGTAGATGATTTGGCAATTAACAAAATAAGTAAATTAAAAGAGCTTAAGACACCACCAAAAGCAATTAAATTGAAAGGATTTTTATAATTGATGGAAATAACTATTATGGTTACTATCAGGTGGGAATATAACTGCTAGTGAAGTGGTACTCTACTATTAGAGAATATCTTTGACAAAATATTTTATGTTTAAGGTCATAGACATAAGGTATGTAATACAAAGAGAGGCAAAGAGTGTGGCTGAAAAAAAGTAACATACTAAAAATTGATTTTTGAGTGCCGTGGAGCAGTGCTATAACGTGCGCCTAGGCGAGATTATAATCGAATGATAAAAAACAGGCATCGTACTCGGTGCGTATTTTTAGATCATGATTTTTGTCATAACTAAGAGATGTCGTGTGGGGTCAAGTACATCGCCTACGCCCCCAAGGTGAGATGACGCGCTCAGGTGGATATGTGGTGATAGGTTATGGCTAGTTAACAATAATTTATGATAGATTTATTCAGAGCTGGATCGGGGTCTAGATGGCGACTTGGTGGTTAACTGTATCAGCATTGGCGCAGGTCTCAAAAAACAAACATCAATGCCGATACTAGAGATATCACGTAATGCAATGTCGGTTGAAGAGAAACATGTGAATTTTCAAGGCCAACACGGAGTCACATCAGTGCACTTTCAAAAAGAATTCTAGATGTGTAACCAACTCCTGTCGACACAAGTTTAGGACTAATATGTTGTAGTTCCAAAATGTAAATGCTTATAGCGAAATAGCATTACTGATCCAAATTTAAAACTATGATCTGCTGCATGCTGCTCGTAGGGCTGGGAGATCATGACACGCTATACAATGGTCGTGTATACTACTTGTTAATTTGACAGTTTTCTTAGATTTTCGAACTATCGGTCAGGAGTATCCGCCAAAAACAGAGGCATTACACACGCTACTGCTCTTGTCATATGACATAAGGAGTTAAAAAAACGGGGCAAGAGGCCCTCGGCTCGACCCATCCAGACCCAACAAAGTGGATCAAGTAGCAGAGCAGATACAAAGCAACTTGAGCAAAATCAATGTTATAAATCACGAGAATTAGCGAGAGAGACAGGCGGAGAAACATAGGAATGGGGTATAGGCAAACGAAGGGCAGGTGGGAAGTCACAAACAGGGTACAAAACAGATAACGAAAAATGGAGCAAAGGGCAATGTGAGTCGTCGTATTTTAGAAAAACGAACCATCTATATCTCTTAGTATTATTGCTTCCATTTGTGGAGAGTCTTCTGACGTTCGTGTTCGTGTAGCCCCAGCAGTGGCTCAGGGTCACCTCATGGAAAGATCGCGAGTTGTGAAGACAGAATGACGCAATATAGCATGGGAGAAAGAATTTGCACCGCTTTTTTCCGTAGGATATCGTCAGTGTTACGTATATGACTAGAGCTAGCTACTCGATTTACGGAATGGTGATACACAAGACACTTAACACTCCGCACGGAAGTGACTCGAGATGCTTTGCAGTCTATAATGAGAGCAGCTAACCCTTGGGTGAATAGGCAAATCAAACTTGTATGTGATAAAGTTGCCGGGTATGAATGGTAGTGTAGGCGTTGATAAATTCATTGTCTTTATTTTGACAACCTCATTTTTAGCAGGTGCCCATTTCAGTATGATGTAGATCAAAGATGGCAGTGACCTAGCTGTCTTTGGAACAAGAAAAATGGGTAGAAAAATATCAAATAGTTGATCAAAGGAGAAGAAAGAGGAAGCAAAAATGAGTCAATATGGTGAAACACCGCTCTCACTCTCACTCTAAATGGCAGCTCAGCTTGTATGGTACGCCCCACCCTCAATACAAAGAACAAACGCACTAACACCACACTAAAGAATAAATCCAGCGAAACATTTCTAACGACATAAATGGACTAGACTCATGCACCTAAGTACTATAGCCCGTGTGACTCAGATGCGGAGAGGGTATATACTCACCAGAGTAGTGTTGTCCTATTATGTTTCCGCAGTCTGAGATGATGAGGTGTCTTTTTTAAAAATATCCTTAGTTATAAGGTCCAGGTCCAGAGGAGGGCGCGGGCAGCAGGTCAATCACCGGAATGCCAGCCTACGTCCCCGGTAGGGGGGAAGAGAATTTATTGTTAGGGAAGAAAGATGGACCAAAAGCGTAGCATTAAAGGAGATGATTTTTTCGAGATGGAGTGGCGGTTGGTGACACTCAAATAAAGCGACTAAATGTACCAAGTTTTTGGGCACTGCCTTGGGAGATCCTAGATGTACCACCTAAGACCGAGGTGAAACGATCCATCAATACTTGGTAACGAGAAATTTGGATTGTAACCAAAGAGGCCTTCCTGTACGTATACCTATCACTAGTTGAATCTAAACTTATCCGGGCAGGACATGTGCTAGGAATCTAGTTTAAAGATTTTTGAAGTAAAAATCTGAGTGCTCACATATTTATCTGACCCGCCCCTAAGGCCCGAGCGGTCGTCAAGAAGACCTAAGGGAATTATACCGCAATTGTGAACTCCGCGTTCGCCCCTTGCCCCAAAAGAAAGCTCGATACACAAAATGTTAAAGAATTGGGACTGATAATCTATTAATAGCTGAGAGAACGAAGTTTGAACATAATGAAGATGGTTGTCGGAATTAAGCAATCATTCGTAAGATGATACTCGCGGGACGGCAGAATTTACTCAAATCTATATATATAGTAATAAGATAGCATACTATAACACCTCTAAACCAACCCCGGAAGGCGAGTTACTCCGTGTAAACAGCTAGCCCCGATGTGAATCCACAGGGATTATCAGCAGACATACCAGCCTATGCGACTTAGCTTGCGCCGGAGAAATCGTATACGGCGGAAATTGAACTCTGTCATTTCGCGTATGGTGGACGGAATGCCGAAATATATTGTGGAGAGAAAAATATGCGGCTATATCACGGACTGGTAGAGTATGGTTCACGTGATTGTGAGTTTGTTTGTACATAAGGTATGCGCGTATGGGGGATGTCAGCGAGAATGAGAAGGTAAACTGGTAGATGCATGTAGGAAAATGTTGATCGGAAAACATAGACCTACTATGTATACTTCGTTATGTACACCACACAACAATGGTGTATATTAGTATCCAAAGATCTGTTACCGAGTAAGGTGACAGAACGAACAGGGAATTTGATTTTTGTGTATAGTTTTAGATTTTGTAATTAAGCAGATGAAAATAAGGAGAGTATATCTTGCGTGGGGGGCATTTACACCACGGGCGACATATAATGCAAGTGTAGGTCGCAACTATTATAAAGGTGTCTGTGACGGATCTGATCAACATAGGACCTAGAGTCGCTCAATGTCTGGCAATGAAGTAGGGTTAGATAAATGCTTCGTAATAAGAAGGTCTCGTTCACAGACAGAACGGCAGTGCTCGAGTGGAGCCCACGTGCGAAAAGAGTTACGCAAGCTCTCAAGATATCGGCAGACCCGAGATGGCTGGGCTGTGCTAAACATTCTTTCTATTTGTCTTTGATATATCTGAGCTAAGATCGGTGAGTTTATGGTGAATCAAAAAAAATCTCAGTGAGAAGGACCTATGCCAGAGCATATCAATGGTCAATCAAAAAGGTAAGAAAAATATACAAATCAAATAGGAAGCCCTAGAAGTAATGAATAATTTATAATATCACCAAAAATTCAGCGAATGGTAATGTAATCCATACCAGATTGAGTTGCTATTGTTTTCACACACTGAAATATTTATGAAATCGCAATGGTTAATATGTGGAGTTCACTATTCACCAATATATTTAGAGCTATAGCAAAATGGATGAAAAGATACTAATCACAAGACTAGAACGATGTTGTTCATTATATTGTATGTCCAGTCATACCAAATTCAGCGTTCTGCTACTTATATCTTCTTAAAGATGTACAACATTTATGTGAAACAGAGATAGGGGTAGCGAAAGTATACAACTTGTAGCAATTTGCGTTCGGCGAACCAAAAGGGCTCCAAATAACGATCACGAGCCTCGTTAAATGTCATATATAGATTATAAAAGGAACAATTATAAACGTCGTACGGAGTGAAAAGGATAAAACGTACTAGGCACCGATTGCACGAGCGCGATTTGAGAGTCTCTAATAATAATAAAATCATTAGGCTTGGGTGAACTACAAGCGTTCGCTCCTTTAACTATTAAACGGACACTTCGTTTCGAGAATATTATGTTAGTTCCACAAAGAAAAGGGTGTAGAGCTCAGAATCCTTACACTGTTCACTTAACATTCGAGCGATTTGGCTTATGAGGTATGTACACTGGAAAGTCTCTCTCGGGGATTATATCTCTAGTGAGCGATTACCAATCGGACAAAACTGCACAAACAAAATATTACCTATCTCCGTGAAGGGTCAAACTAATGTCATATTTATATATCGAAGGTACTATTTCACTTTTTGCAAAAAATAATAAAATAGTCTTTATGTAAATCTCGCTTAATTCTCGATATAGTTACACATTATTTACTTGGGTGCACAAATTTCAATATGCCGGCCATTACTCTCACACTTATTCAGCATATTGAAATAATACTCTTTGACCCGAAGCCCAAGACAGCTTTATTTTGCTGCGTGGTGAATGAAAATGATTTTAAATACGCATTTTCAACTTTTATGCAGTGCACTCACAAGCTCCGGAAGGGTTACCCAATTGAAAAGGGCTTGCCTCCTAGACGAGTTATACAAGACGAAATGGCACGACGGTAGAATGTGGTGGATCGGACACAAATCCCTCACATTTCGAACACGGGGGTCGACCATGCAAAAGTAGCACCACTGAAAAAATGGTAAATGACTGACTAGAACGTAAATTATGTCGGATTGATGAACTTCTAGAAGAAGATTTATTTAAGGTGCTTAAAATCAATCTAGCCTTTTGTGAGTTGACTCGATTTTTAAAACTCTTTCTTCCAAATGATTGAGTTTAGAAAATTGAAACAGGAATATCAAGATCAATCCTGGACAATGATACTTGCAGCTACACTGTGTCCCGTGTTTCAGAACGGGTATCTTTTACAGTCACATCGAAACTGTCCCTGTAAAGCAAACCAGAACACCCGTCAAATCTTCTTGCTCGTTCACGATGTTTCGACCGCAAAAGACGAGAGATTTACACTTTCTCACACTTACCAAAGGACATCCCTGGTAGAACTTATATAGATCTATAATTGAATAGACTTATAATAGAATTGGGATAGAATCTATTAGAACATCCGGTAAAAATATTTTTGTCTAAAATAGTCCAGGGCTTAAATAGAAATAAAGCTAATTTTGCGCAATGCAAGCTTACGCATCAACTCGGGGCGAACACATGAAGAAATTTATTAAATTAACAATAGTCTCAAAACGACGCGTACCTTTAGACTTAGATAAAAAATTCAATATGTACTGGGGAATATGATTAGGGACACTTATATACCATTCTTTGAAGGCAATAACATATATAGATAGACAAAGAGTCTCTCGAATATATTACTCTTTCGGTCTATGTGAAAATTGGCTCTCTGAATTTTTTTTGGTTAACCAATTTTGATAATTTGTACATGTTGGTAAATCCTGGGTCATACATGATTCTTATCACGTAAATCTTGTTTCAACAGTATGAATACTACAGTCATGTGAGATGAAATCATTATAATGCACCTCGAGAAGGATCGGCATTATCAGCCGAAATGACCTTTGAGATAATACATGTATTATAAGGAGACATTACATTCCTCAATCGTCGTAGTGACAGGCAAATGCATTCTCTCGTGCAGAGAAGGGGCTTAACTAATGATATGACGTGTCTCAATGATGAAATGATAAATTTCAGCCCCACTTTGGTAGATCCTCAGCTAGTACTGGGTTTGTACACACATTGATCCCAAATTTTATGCATGGTCAATAGCGCCATAGTGACACACTGTTGACTCTATTGATCTTCGAAAAAATCGACAACTAGAGGATTCTACGCCTGTCATCTGCCGTATAGTGCAAACATTAATGTGCAAAGGTTCCGTTGTTGATTTCATTATAGACGAATGGGAGATGGATAGGGTAGAGGTCCTCTTCATTACGTCTTTTGCTTCCGCGGACAAGAATTTTGGGAGTGTCAAATAGTTCATAACGGAATGTTACTTGACATTAGCGCCCGTCCGTCGACACTTTGAACCCCATAGTATGAGAGAAATAGACCCGTAAGCATCCTTCAATCCACCCCAATAGGAGCACACTCTGTGGAGGAGTTTTAATGGAGTTCTCTGTGGCTATCCGGAATAGCCGACAACGTCTCTCTGCTAATGGCTCTTGCTTCACAAAAAATTTTAACGTCAAAAGTCCAGTCTAGTGACCTTGAGCTCATGGGAACATGATTGATCATTGGTATGTAATCAAATAGATACGATATTGATCCTCTCTCCTGTGCGCAACGTATATATTGGCTCCTTTGTGCGAAAGGGATATTGAATCATTCTTCTTGGATGATATGATGAGTAGCTCTATTATCTTGTTCAGCCAAGATATATGTTACACCAGTTACCATATGTAGTCGATGTTAATGACTTTGGTAATTACGCGTTTCCCCTTTCACACATTGACAAATCGATAATAGCCTCGCAATGCTTACTTCCTCTGATAACTTCGGAAAAAACTATGACGTCCACAATAGGCTCATGACAAAAGATTGATAAGTGGAAAAGGGTTATAATGAACTTTCTGATGAAACGGCCCACATCTGACTCGCTGCACGTACCGCTACCCAATTCTTTGTTCACAAACCCACACCAAAATGTGTTAAGTCAAGTCACGCCCTGGCCCATAGGTTTCACCCGCTGAGCCATATGTTTGATCTTAGAAAACGCCTCGAGATCACGGGCCTGTCTCCCCAGTCGTCGGGCAAATGATAGAAAAACATTTGCTCGGAACGCGAATGTTGCTCCTTAATATGTCTTCATGTTACTCGAGGCAATATTGGAACACTCCCCCTACTCGCTCATTCCTTGTTCAGGCGATGTATGTAAATTTAATAGTATCCCCTTATGATAAGTCAATAGTATGACCTCGCTGACTGTTCTGCTCGCGGACACTTAGAATTCATTGAAGGTAAATTTAATGAATTAAGAGTTTTAGCAATAGTTCCCTCTCCATCAAATTCTTTTTTTATTTTTATCGATGGGTGCTGGATAGAAATTCATTTTAACATAGAAAGCAATGACAATTGATTGAGCACATAGGTAAGGTTGTAGGAGTGATTTCGGTCTAGTAGGGTGGAAATTTAGCGCAGTAATTGCGAATCATTATTTCGCATTCACTCTTTTGAATTCAAAAGAGCCCCAAATTCTCTCACGTCAATGAGAGTCCATAGGATGAGTCCCTTGGTACATATTAGCACCCTTGAGCATTAAACAATACGGAAGTCAAGGTGAGGTCCCTCACTCTCCTGCAAAGTGGAGGCACTGCCCCAAAGAAGTTGTGGATAGGTTGGTTAGAATGATATACTTGTGAAGGTGAAATATTCTATGACCGGGTGACGACTTTATCGTTGCCAAACACTATCGTATGTTCAACAACACCATGGTAGAGGTTTATTGGGGAGTATCAGGGTGAATAAAATAATGGTTATCTAGTGAGTTTCTCTTTGACCTTGAATAAGTGGTCGTAACTAAGTAGGTGTGTCCAGCACTCCCTCATCTCACCCATAATTGGAATTATTATGCATGAGCCAAAACAGTTGGGTAAGCATTAATGTGGTGCCATGTTATATAACTCGTACGCCAATTAGTATATTTTCTATTGCGTACTCCATAAATACAAGATAGTTCAACCAGAAATAACCGGACATACATCGAAGCACGAGCCAACACAGCCCATTCCGCACGGGAACGCGCAATGCTTTTTGATTTTAGCATTGTATGGTTCTACCGGCTCGCTCGAACTCGTTTTATACGAGAGAATATTTTGAGCCCAGGGAGATAACAAACTGGTCATCTCGAGTAATTTCAGGAGTGCCCTGAACATGCTACCGTAGAACTATAAACGCCCAGACCATAGAAGCATAATTAAAGGCACTCTATTGTGTAGAAACCACATTGAACTTTTTTTCGTCAACCTCTTTAATTCCCACCCCTAAAAATATGAGCATTTCGAAAGAGCGAGAAACCTTTAGCAGGTCGCACTCTTATTATTTGTAAACTCTGACGGAAATCGGAACCCAAATTCTCTTTTATTTACACCTTATAATCCGCTATAATGTCACGAAGGAAGGCTCGATAGTGTTCTCACCTCATATAGCAAAAGACAGCCCAGAAGTAGCGGGCGACAGAAAGAATCCCATTCTCTCAAAACCCACTCAGCTCACCTTTACTAGGATGCTGATATGACATTACTCCTATGAGCTGGATGAGTATTTTTTGCAGAATAAAAATTTGGGTTTGAAATTTCCACTTTGCTATTTTGGGCCAGGATTCTCCCACAGCCGCGTCTTAGGCGGATGGTTCAAATGGGTTCTGCTAACACCTATCTCTTCCGGCAAGTCT
>CAJDSM010061353.1:0-16687 GCA_903981925.1 Ostrea lurida | reverse complement strand
GCAACCAAATTACATTTTATGAATTCAGCTTTCACCAGCCAAGCCGTTGGTGACTACATGAATTCAGCTTGCGGCAGCCAAGTCGTTGGTGCCTAAAATAATCAACTAACATCAGCCAGGCTGACGCTTCCCTCAATGGATCAGCTTTTACCAACCAAGCTGTCAAGGATAGCATCCCTCATGCTTAAACTCTGGCCTCCAGGAAACTCACTAATAGAATGATTCTAAAACCAATTTACTAGCCAATGAAATCCATCTAAATTTTTTGATCATCTAATAAAAGGTAGAATTTCTGTATTTTCCACAACAGTTCCCTATACACAGAGATCAACTGACAATTCTTGCTTTATTGTGCTATACACCACTGTAAGCTAATTATCTACTCGTTGTTTGTTTCAAACATGGCTGGTCTTATAGAATCTCAGGTTATACAGTACACTACAAAGCTAAAGAATCTCCTTAATGCCCACGAAAAAGTCATCCAACAGGTTTATGTTCTAGGTATCGAGTTTAAGTTCACTAAAATTATGTTTTAATTGCCTTTTGTCAGTCAGTTTCTGATTTATGAATCAAGTTAACCTAAATTACATGCAAGTTTTAATGGTTATGTAATATATTCATAATTTGGGTTTTTTGAAGAAAAAAAAAAACCAAATGGATTCTAGAAAACTTTATAGCTTATTCAGCTAATGATCCATTTAATTTTCAGAATCATACATTGAGTGTGGTGAATCAGAAGCCGTTCAACCTACACTACAAGATCCAATCCCAAGCCATCCAAAACCTCACCAAGATTTCTGTTGCCAATGGCATCAAAAGAAATAACCAAGACTCCACCAACAAATGGACTGACAAAGTCAAAGACTTATCTGCCTCTGTCATCCACAAGCTACTGTACGTGGAAATTCCACCACGAATACAAGATCAGCAGACATGGACGAGCTGGCTTCCTTCACCACCCAAAGTTTCTGCATGCTCTACAGGAGTGCTTGAATATCTAGTGTTTATGTACATATTGGTATAATGTGTCCCAGTGTGCTGTAATTAAGTCATACACGGGGTTTCAGTCTTACATGTTTGAAGAAGAATGTTAAAAAAATGAATTTAGAGTGCTAGAAATACTATGATCTTTTAAACCCAATCTTAAGATAAACCATATATAACGTCCAACAGAAGATGGCAAATGGCGCAACCAAATTACATTTTATGAATTCAGCTTGCAGCAGCCAAGCCGTTGGTGACTACATTAATTCAGCTTGCAGCAGCCAAGTCGTTGGTTGACTACATGAATTCAGCTTGCGCAGCCAAGTCGTTGGTGACTACATGAATTCAGCTTGCAGCAGCCAAGTCGTTGGTGCCTAAAAGAATCGGCTAACATCGGCCAGGCTGACGCTTCTCTCAGTGGATCAGCTTTTACCAACCAAGCTGTCAAGGATAGCATCCCTCATGCTTAAACTCTGGCCTCCAGGAAACTCACCAATAGAATGATTCTAAAACCAATTTACTAGTAGAGCCAATGAAATCCATCTAAATTTTTTGATCATCTAATAAAAGGTAGAATTTCTGTATTTTCCACAACAGTTCCCTATACACAGAGATCAACTGACAATTCTTGCTTTATTGTGCTATACACCACTGTAAGCTAATTATCTACTCGTTGTTTGTTTCAAACATGGCTGGTCTTACAGAATCTCAGGTTATACAGTACACTACAGAACTAAAGACTCTCCTTAATGCCCACGAAAAAGTCATCCAACAGCTTTATGTTCTAGGTATCAAATTTACGATTCCAAGTTCACTTGAATTATGTTTTAATTACTTTTTGTCAGTCAGTCTGATTTATGAATCAAGCTAACCTAAATTACAGGCAATTTTTAATGGTTATGTAACATTCATGATTTGGTTTTTAAGCCAAATAGATTCTAGAAAACCTTCTAACTGATCCATCGAATGATATTCAATTACTTTTCAGAGTCGTATATTGACCGTTTGATTGATTATTTGTTGTTTTTCGTCCCGTCGAGAATACTTTCACTCATATTGAGACGTCACCATTGCCGGTGAAGGGCTGCGAATTTAGACTTATGCTTAGCACTCATGGCTTTTAGCAGTGAGGGTCTTTTTGCGTGACACACTTGCTGCGACACCGGGACCTCCGTTTTTAAAGGTCTTATCCGAAAGACCCGTGATTCTCACTTCTAAATGCCGAGGTCTTGGCGAAGAGCAATCACTACCTACTTTCGTGTTTAGGTTTGACGCGACCGGGTGCCGAGCACGGGGCTCGAACGCACGACCTCCCGATCACGAGGCGAGAGCTTTGACCGTTTGAAACAGAGGACTTTCAAACCTACACTAAAAGATTTCATTTTTCAAGTAATCCAAAACCTCACTAAGAAGTCTGTTGCCAAAGGCATCAAGAGGATTTACCAATAAGTCTCCACTCACAAATGGAACAAAATCACAAAGTTATCTGACTTTGTTATCCAGCAGCTGCTGAACATGGAACTTTCACAAAAACCCACCCATAAGTGTAAGATCAACAGACATGGACGAGATGGCTTTCTTCACCACCCAGAGTTTCTGCATGCTCTACAGGAGTGCTTGAAGATCAAGTGTTTATAACGTGTCCCAGTGAGTTGTGCATGTGCGTTTCAGTGATAAACGTTTCAAGAAGAATGTTTCAATAAATGAATTTAGAGTGCTAGAAATAGTATGATCCTTTAAACCCAATCTTTAGATAAACTATATGTAACGTCCAACAACAATGGCAAATGACGTAACTAAATTACGATTTATGAATTCAGTTTTCACATGCCAAGTCCTTAGTGCCTGAATGAATCAGCTTACACCAGCCAGGCGTCAGCTTCCCTCAGTGGATCAGCTTTTACCAGCCAAGCTGTCAAGGATAGCATCACTGATGCTTAAAAACTCTGACATTCAGGACTCACCAATAGAATAATTCTAAAACCAACGTGCTATTCTAGCCGATGAGTTCAAACATTTTTGATCAGCTAATAACAGTCAGAATTTCTGTATTTTCAACAACAGTTCTCCTTTTGAGTTGCAGCACGGTTTACATCCTCATATATGATTATGCGTCCGTACACCAGTTTCCCAAGGATGACAGAACAGGCATTCATCAAATATGGATTAATATAGTTAAATATTTTAATTTTTAGCGGAATGATTTCCAGCCCCCCCCCTCCATGCTATTAATGTGAGAAACAGTTTACACACGATTGTTATCGAATGGAATTTAAAATAAAGAACAACTATTAGAATTCCGAGTTCTTAATATTCATTTCGTCGGGACGTATGATTCTTTGCGGAGAAATCGCACCAAAAAAAAACCAAAAAACCACAAACCCAAACAAACAGTGCGTCCCTTACAAAATAAGAAAAGCGGCCTGCGTTTGTCAAAAGAGAAGGCTGACATAATTATTTAATTCAGTTGTGGTATAGCTAAAAATACAGTAATCAGTGACTGATTTAAATTCGCGGAAATCTGTTCGAGAAACGGTTCAGGACTCAGTATCGAATGCATATAGATCTATATACATATAAGACGGTAGGAGAAGAAGGGATGATTTTAATCGGGCTGATAAAATCCACAATAATACATGTATAAGGTGCATAGGAAGTTAATTACATTCATATCTAATTTTTGACATATAAAAAAAAATCTTTGACAAAGAAAAACTTTGATAACATTAAAAGCGATTTAATATAAATTTTATTAAATATTTGGCTCCATTCTTTGGCACTACATTATTCACTTTTATAAAGTTTTACTTTCATGTTTCGGATTTCCAACATTTCGGTTTGAGCATCACTGAAAAGACATAATTTGTCGAAATACGCATCTGGTGCATTAAAATTGGTACCGTATACGATTTATATACAGAAGGAAGCACAGGTGCTAGTTTCAATCGCCCCCCCCCCTTTTTTTTTGTTTATTATAAATTACCACTCGATCTTGAAAATCTAATTATCTTATGCATATCAACTATGTCTTGCATACTCAAAAGTCCAAACTAACACAAAATAAGCCCTTTTGAATCTATAATAATTGAACGAGACAACGTATCTCGCAATTTCGTAAATTCAAGGGGGGGGGGGGTTGTTGTTGCAACAAATGCTGAATCAATCTCCTATGCAGAGTTGTTGTTCGTTACCGTCACATACACCTCTGCCGACCTCTCAAAAAGTAGTCCCTATCTCCATCACGTGATAGATCACATGATTATAGTATAAAATAAAAACAAAGCTGGCTACTCCCACAAAAGCGTTGAACATCGGATGCTTTGTTTGCTTTAAAGCACAGACTATATCATTCAAATTGATTGATTATTTATTGTTTTACGTCCCACTCGTGAATATTTCACTCATATGGAGACGTCACCATTGCCAGTGAAGGGCTGCAAAATTTAGGCCTGTGCTAGCTCGGCACTCTGGGCCTTTGAGCAGGTTAGGGATTTTATCGTGCCACACCTGCTGTGACACGGGGCCTCGGTTTTTTCCGGTCTCATCCGAATGACCGCCCATTCAGTCGCCTTTTACGACACGCAAGGGGATGCTGAGGACCTATTCTAACCCGGATCCCCACGGGTTTATCATTTCAAATTAAATGGACGTAAATTGCAAGAGGAAAATTTCTCTAGAAATCTGGACTTTTTGATTGAATCAAAAAAGACCCTGAACTTCTGAAAGAGAAAGCCTCTATATGTAGAAATTGTTATGTTAAAGCGAATAACACTTGTGAATTTTTGACGACAATACGTCATTCCTGCAGCTCCTACCTTCGGTCCTCTCTAGCGAAGAGGGGAACCCATTCACCAATTACTCTGGGTACCGTATATGATTTATATTCACCAAGGACATCTTCACACTTTTTTTCTTGCATCTTTCAAGATTAATGTTTGGCTTGTCTGGGGTGCTTTCAATAATAGAAAAAAATTTCAGGTCTAGTTTGGGAATCTGATCTTTCTGTTCAATGGTAAGGGTCCCACTTAAACCAACTAATGGAACCTCTGGAAAGAACACTTTCAGTGTGCCCAAGCCTTAAATGCTGTCCTGAATTCTTCTCCCCTGTAATGGAGATTAACATGCACCTGCATGCTTATAGGTTTACACACAATCTGATTATTTTCAAAATATTTCACGATTCTCAAATTGAAAGTTCGATAATGATTCAATGTAGTGTACATGTAGTTATATTTCCATAAAACGCATAATTATATAAAGGCCAATAGGCGGACCCAGGCATTCTGGTTGGGGGGGGGGGCATGGATTTTCCCCCCACGAGCTTGGGGGGGGGGGCAGCCTTAAGGCCCTCATTGGAGCAGGCAACGCCCTGGTTGAGGCGTCTAAGCCCTTAAATTTTGGTGAATTTAGGAGTAAAATTTAACATATTAATCAGCACTCAAAGTTAAGTTACAAGGCCTCTCCAGGGCTTAAACCAGAAATTTTCCATTGAGGGGTGCACAAAGACAGACTAAGGTTTAAGGATTTAAAGGCTGCTAGTCAGGCCCCACCAAGCTGGTCCAGGAATAACTCTGGTAGGGGGTCCAGAGGGCCGGGTAGTGGAGATTATACCATTTCATTGCGTTCCTGGGGGGTGTTTAGGCCCCTAGAAGATCCAGGCATGGACCCTGGTAGGGGATTCCAGGGGGAAAGCCCCCCCAGAAGCTTAGAGGTTTTAGCATCTTTCAGTTTTAAAAATGGGGGTGTACTTGCACCCCCACCCCGTCTTGCTCTATTAAATTACAAGCTAATGACAGGCAGGAACAAGAGGCCCGCGGGCCTAACGGTCACCTGAGTATCTATAGCCCACACAGGGAGTCTCATATTTGCATTTCTTAAGTTCCCAATACAGAGTATTTTATTACATGTTAATATCTTTCAATATATGCATATTGATTCCTATTCATATACACAAGAAGATATCATTTTCAATCACACACGATTGTTCAAAATTTAATGAAAACCATTTGCTACTTTAATGTCCAGTGAGCTTGACCTTTCACCTTTTGACCCAAAATTCAACAAGCATTCTGAGAGTATTGCATAGCAATACATAGTCCCCTTACCGATTACAAAAATTATTGGACTGCAAACAATATTCTAATTGCATTATATAGGCTTATCGATCATATTTATTGGTAAAGCCAGGATAGGACAAGGACCATAACTCAGTGAAAAATGAATCGATCGAAACCAACTTCGACTACTAGATCAACTTGGTATGGGAAGCAATGTACCAAAATATCAAATGAATAATCTGCAAGCAGTGAGAAAAAAAGTGCGGAAAACTGATAATTTATGAAATTTTTAAGTCCAAGGCCATAACTCAGTGAAAATGTGATCAATCAAAACCAAACTCGAACTTGATCTGTAACTTGGTATGGCCACAAGCAATGTACCAAATAAATATCAAATGAATATCCTCAAGCAGTGAGAAAAAAAGTCGGAAAACTGATAATTTATGAAATTTTCTAAGTCCAAGGCCATAACTCAGTGAAACATGGATCGATCAAAACCAAATTCGAACTTGATCTGTAACTTGGTATGGCAAGCAATGTTACCAAAATATCAAATGAATATCTACAAGCAGTGAGAAAAAGTGCGGAAAACTGATAATTTATGAAATTTTCTAAGTCCAAGGGCCATAACTCAGTGAAAATATGGATCGATCGAAACTACAAACTCGAAACTTAATCTGTAACTTGGTATGGCAAAGCAATGTACCAAATATCAAATGAATATCTGCAAGCATGAGAAAAAAAGTGCGGAAAAATGATAATTTATGAAATTTTCTAAGTCCAAGGGCCATAACTCAGTGAAATATGGATCGAACGAAACCAAACTCGAACTTGATCTGTAACTTGGTATGCACACAGCAATGTACCAAATATCAAATGAAATATCTGCAAGCATGAGAGAAAAAAAAGTGTGGAAAACTGATTACCAGACTGACGGACAGACGGACGGACGGACAGAGTGCAAACCTAAAGTCCCCTTCGACTTCGTCGTAGGGGACTAATAAAGAACATCTTCGTCTCATGAGTAGTATATATGTATGATATATAGTGACTCTAGGTAGAAAGGATAATGCTCTGGAACCCGGAACCATATTGCTACTTTGATGTCCAGTGCACTTGACCTTGGATCCCAAATTCAAAAGGGAATACCGGTATAGTCTGTCCCATGAGTAGTCCATATGTATGATATAGTGACTCTAGACAGAATGGATAATGCTCTTGAGCACAGACACAATATCGCTACTTCGATTGTCCAGTGTGCTGACCATTGCCCCTCTTTGACCCCCAAATTCAATAGGAAACACCTTTGTCCCATGGGTAGACCATAATGCATGATTATGGTGACTCTGGGTGGAAAGGCTAACATAAAATACTGGGAACCATTCTGTCTACAGACGGATGATTCCAGTACCAACCCCCCCCCCAACTTGTTGCAGGGGATAATAATTCTGATAAAAGGCTCCCTTCTCATTCCAAATATTCATTTACTTTCACATTAATATCAATAGCATTGAAAAAGATGCTATTCAAATGTTTTACATATAAACACTATGTACAAGTTTGCCCCCCCCCCTCCCCAGGTCAGAACCCCTACCCCCGAGGAGCACCAAATTTACCATTTTTGGTAAAGGCCTTCCTGCTCTACATCACTATGCATTTGGTTTCTCTCAAACATGTGCGGTTGTAAAGAAGAAGATTTTTGAAAATTTGTCATTTTGGGGCAGTTTTTGCCCACCCCAAGGCCCCAGGGGTGCAAGAGACCTGAAATTTACAATTATGTGCCCCTTGTCCCAAATATGCTTCATGCCAAATTTGAAAAGAATTGAACTGGTGGTTATCAAGAAGTTAAAAAATGTTCAATTGTTAACAAATTTCATCAATGACCATTTTGGCCCCACCCTAATACTAAAACTCCTACCCCTAGGATCATGAAATTTACAATTTTGATAAAAGGCTCCCTATTAATTCAAAGTATCCATTTAGTTTCACATTAATATAAATAGCATTAATGAAGATGTCTTTCAAATGTTTTACATAAAAACACTATGTACCAAGTTTTGGCCTCGCCCTGGGGTCAGAACCCCTACCCCGGGGATCACCAAATTTACAATTTTGGTAAAGGCCTTCCTGCTCTACATCACTATGCATTGGTTTCTCTCAGACATGTGTGGGTTGTTAAGAAGAAGATTTTTGAAAATTGGTCACTTTTGCCCCACCCCCAAGGGTACAAGAGACCTGAAATTTACAATTTATGTGCCCCTTGTCCCAAAGATGCTTCATGCCAAATTTGAAAAGAATTGGACTGGTGGTTATCAAGAAGAAATTAAAAATGTTCAATTGTTAACGGACGACGGACGAAAACCAATTGCAATAGGTCACCTTCACCTGAGTTTACTCAGGTGACCTAAACATATGTGAAACACATGCAAATTTTGAGGACGTGGGGGGTGTACGTGCACCCACCGCCCCGCCTTTCTCTATTACAAGCTAATGACAGGCAGGAACATAAGAATTGACCCTAATCTTTGAAATTTTTAAGGTCCCCTCTAAATCCGCCAGTGGCTAAAGCTATAAAAGGTAAAGTTTATTAACCTTACCATTTATCTATGATGTGGCACTCGTCAATGATGACACCCACAACCCTGTTTCGGAATTTCTCATTTGAGAGCAACATCTTGCCACTACTAGTGTTCAGTAACGTTTCGGGATGGCACATAACAATGGAATATTTTCCACTTAAAATGTCCTTAAAATTTGCATGTGTTTCACATTCGTGCAGAAAGTTTGAAGAGTCAGGGGGAGTAGTTTCGGTAATCCGTGCTTTAATGTCAAGACGACAAGCACTGATGTTCTGTCTTTTTAATTGCTCCATTTGGTCCTTCTGAATGATGTTTAAGGGGGATATAACCATCACTACTGGGTGTTGGGAGCCCAGAATTGAAAAATGAAACTTTTCCCATATCCTACGGGCAAACTCACTAAAAGGTCACCTTTTTTCTTTAACAAATGAATAAAAACCTTTTTTTGTTTCTCTTTAGTTGCAAACAGGTTCTATAACGTTCTACAACACCACTCAACAGAGATTCGTAATCGCATTCCATTTTTTCAAGTCAACACGTGTTTGTGTTTACATCGAAGATTACTTCGCGAAGCCTAATTACCATGCAAAATATAGTACTTGTGTTATAATATATTTTTCCCGTTTCGTTCATCGCAATTCAGTGTGATTTTGGCGAATAATGACTAACATTTGGTTCAAAGTAGTTGCAGATTTCTGATCTATCCCAATGATTTTTTCTGAGCACTGACTTACAGTGCAGTTGAATCTAGCTATGTTCAAGTCAAAACAATCCATCCCAGCATTTATTAGTATCATGGCATGGAAATGATTCTTCCTCAAATTTTGATGTGCTAACAAGCCATCATTTGACGAGGGATCAGAATGATATCGTAATATAAGCAGCGTCTGTTTCCACTCCTAAGTAGTAAACACACGTGTCAGAAATTGCACTTAGAAGAATATGGGCCGCTTATGCACGTGAAAACTGAGGTGTTTGAATACGATTATCTGATTAAGACGACTCTAGTGATACTAGTGTTTGATACACGCATGTGCAATAGGTGAATACAACACTAGCAAATGGAGTGTTGTTTACAAAATGGCTACCAATTTTTTCCTTGTGCTCCTGCCAATTTATGGAGTATACTCGTGTTGACTCGCGTTCAACACTAGTGTGGGATAACGGTGTTTGGTTAACAGTACTCGTAACACGTGTTGTCTAATCAAACGTACCCTCTGAAATTGCTGCACGGATTTTGATCGGGTTTCCACCAACATATTTAAAAAAAAAAGTTTGATCATATTAGCTTGTATGTAAAACCTCGGTAGTTTATCTTTAACACAGAAAAATGACGCAGTCGATGTGAACAGTTGAATTGTGACGTCGTATTTTTGATGTGAACAGTTGCATTGTGACGTCGTATTAACATTTGTTTTGTTTCTTTCAATATGAAAAAACTTGTTTGGAATTTAAAAACATTTGTGGCACTTTCCAAACAACTATCTATTTTATTTACGGAGTTGTGAATGATGTATACCACAGTGAATATGACATTTTTGCGGACGCATTGTGGGTAGCATAGTCCCATTATTTAGTCGTGTGTCCTCACACTTTCTCAGCTGGAAAGTGAAAATCAAAGTTTGAATAAAATCGTGAATCTAAAATTGATAATCACCACACTCTTGTAATGTTTTAGGAGCAGTGAGTCAGCATAATCCAAAGACCCAAAACAATGATTCGAAAACCCAAGACAATGATTCGAAGACCCAAGACAATCCAAAGACCGAAAACGAAACTGATCACAGCGATTCATGCAGCAGCAATGATGGCAGAAGTTCTCAGTTGGAGGGAAATCCTTACTCCCACAACCAACATCTACCTCCTTACTGTCATGATCAAGAATCACCATGCCAACAAACCACTGTGACCATGACGATGATATTTTTCGAAATGACAGCCATATCCATGAAACTCAGTCATTTTGTAAGATATATAATGAAAGTGGATTTAATTCAAACTTTGATTCGGTCTTTACCAAGTCAGTTTCAGCAGAATTATTGCCCTAGTCATTTTCATAATAGTTCCTGCAATCTGCATAGCAGCCATCTTGAAAGAGGTGCACATAATCTTAAGATGGTTTACTAGTTACCATGGTAATGGAGGGACCATGGCACCATATACCAATGATACAGAATGTTGTGGTGTTTGGGATTACAACGAAGAACTTTGTCCTCACCATGGTCATAACAGCTATGGCTTTGACGTCGGTAATACCTCAGAAATCCTCGAGGACCATCACAGTACGCCTCACTCTGAGGACAGTCTTATTCGGAGGACAGTTTTCCTCCTCAATGTCGGACGAGGAGATTGAGGAGTCCATAAAAATAGTTGTGTTTCCGCTAACATTCCATAATTTTTTTTAGGGTGGGTAGGTAAATGATATAGGAAATAAATTTTATTTTATTTCTGAGTTAGTAAGCGAACACTTTAATAAACTTCAGCAATAAAGCAACAACACACATTAATATAACTTATTTATGTATTCAGTCAACACGAAGGATTCATAGCAGGTGTGACTGGTCAACAGGGAATGTTTACACCTAGGAACCTGATTCCACCTTTGGTTTATCCAGGGGTCCATGATAGCTTAACTCTTAATTTGTAATATAGGAGTTATGAGATTGATCCCAGTTATTCATAACATTATTTATTATACTCGCACGAAGATAGCAGTTTAGTATAGTCATAATAGTATACAGATGTACACACGTTTTAAAGAAGCTGTATGTTTTACAGTCGTGATAGTATGTTCTACTTGTATTGTCATAATGGTATATAAGATAGGAAATTAGAATCGGAAACAAAGAGGAAATTGTCTTATTACAACGTAACTCATATGCAGTCATGTATTGCAAGAAATAAAAGCTGTTATCTCAAATACTTCTATGAATTTTGAGCTGTACATTATGATGTATACATTTTACAGATGTCTAGCCAGGATTCTGAGATTGTCCCCGACCTATTTTCGAGTAGTCCGGACAGTTGTCAGGCAGATGATGAATTTGAGTGTGACTGTGGACATTGTGAAAGGTCAAGGCCTGGTCACCATGACAACCTTGACCTAGACTGGCATATAGCTGAGAGATCGGATAGTTATGGCAGAGGAATTTCAGGTGTTCAAACAAGGTCACATGTTGAACCGTCACATGACAGGTATGCTGTTTAGGTAGAGAAAATATCAGCTAATTTTGGCTTCTCACTAGCGATGCAGGAAAACATGCTTATAGCAAAGCGCTGGGGGTGAACAAAGTTCAACTTTATTTTTATTGCAAATGTAATTCTTTCCAGTAAGTATATGGGCCTTAATTTGGTTTGGATCATTTCCAGTAACGATAGAATATATAAATAGAATTATCAATATCCTTATTTGAACTTTAATGCAAAAACTAATTAGACTCGCAAAAAGAGCATACATTGTAAACCGTTTTCGGGTATGCTCTTTTTGCGAATCTAATTAGTTTTTGCATTAAGGTCATACGCAACGTTCGTTATCTGTATATATTTTATAGAACTATTCTTAATATAAAATCACAATACTCTTAGATATTCTCTGAGAAAAAAATTAGACCATATTTTTTGGAAAAGATAACAGTTGATGAAGAATGTAATTTGCACAATTATTCATACTTGAATTCTGAGTTACCTCTCTTTGGAGAATGCAAATGCAATGCACTGTACGTATACATACTACAATATTTACATTTGCAACTGTTTTCTTCTATATAACACTATTACGAGCAATACGTATTTACCACTCCATAAATACCTATATGGGTCAACAGAGGTCACAGCTGTGCGTATGAATATGTTGAAAAGTAGGTTACCGTATACTTTTACTAAGTATTAATTACAGAATTCTATTAATAGATGAAATAAACACACAAAATATTTTTATGATTTTTATTTTCTCCAGTCATTGGACTTTCTAAAAAAACAAAATATATCTATAAAAACACTGTCTTACTTATGTATGGATGGGCTGTTAAAATGTATGACAAAAACCAGAGCATCCAGGGCCAAAAACCACAAAGATTTCATCCATAAAGAGGATCAACAAAGAATCGCTTCCTATTTCAAACGTGCTCTATCTTCGCCTGTTGTACTGCGGCAATATGTGTGGTACAATCTTTCAATTCATTTCATTTCCCGTGGCTTAGATATGCGTACATGGATTCATTTCACTTTCAAAAGGATGAAAATGGTCTGGAATACGCAACGCTTCGTCATGAAACACAACAAACAAAATTTCCAGGGTGGAATTGGATGTAATGAAGCTCCATCCGACAAACAAATTATGAAATTCCAGTAATTGATACATGTCCAATAAAAATGCTTCACTTGCTGATGAGCAAAAATCAGATCCAAATGCTACACACCTCTTTAACACATGCTACAAAGACGCACTCTCTCTCTTCCAGCTTTGAAATCATTGTGGTACACAGCTCTAGCGAAAAGGTCCTTCTCTGGATTTATGTCCGATATTTTGAAAGTCCTCAATGTGTATCAAAACCTACACACTGCCTGCGTGCCACGGCCATCACAGCCATGAGTGAGGCCGGTTTCCATTCACGCCAGATCATCTTATGTCGGGGCATCGAAGCGAGGTTTCGTTGAAAACCTATAAGAAAAAATCTATGGAGTCAACAGAAGCGTTCAGTGAGCTCATGTTTGTCAACAATTACAATTCCAGACCGTCACCTACCTTCGTCTGCTATGTCAGTTCTTTCAGGAGATTCATCTGCGTCCTCTGTCCTGTCTGTGAATGATTTACCTACACCTGACGACTGCCGCCCTGTCCTTCATGTTCCCCCACCTCAGTCTTCTGTTAACTCCGTAATGTCCACGAAATATCTTCTCAAAATCATTCAACAATGTCTGCAACTTTCAAAATGACACCGCATCACAACTGTTAGTTGTAATGTTGCGCGCACCCCAAACTTCCGCCAGAATTCAAATATATCAGTTTTTTGCCAAATTAGACATAAGGAAGATTTTCAATCATATACTTTGAAGAAATGTATATGTCTTTCTTTATATACTTGCTTTTTAGCGTCCTAATAATTAAAACAGCTCTTCATTTCATGGAACTTTGTTTTGTGTTTTCGTCATTTTGAACGAAGCGTTATGTGGGTCAACAATGTGAAATGTATGGAAACATGTTGCTAACACGATTCAGCAATGATTATCGATCAAAAATGTAAATATAAGTAATAAGATATCATTTAAAATATTTATCGGGATATAAATACGGTTGGTCACGTGATCAAATTCCATAAAGCCCTTCGATCAAATTTTCCATAAAGCCCTTCGGGCTTTATGGAATTTGATCACGTGACCAATCCGTATTTATATCCCGATAAATATTTTAAAATGATTCTTATTTCTTAAAAAACACTGTCAGTTGTTGTATAATTATATTTTCACCATCATCAAATAATTCTGAAGGGATTGAATTATGTTTGCGTTGTCTGTAGCTTTTATTATCATTGGAAGTCTTCAATTTTGGAGATAGAACAATTTTTGTGAAATGTACATTGCGTATGCCCTTAAAATTCATAAAGCTCATAAATTTATGCACTGAACAGTGATAAAATGCGAGAAAAATAACCCTTCATTATTTACTCGTGTGGGATAGGGAAATTCCTAGACTGTGAATCTTGTCCCCTCGGAATTTCCCTTTCCCACACTCGCACTAATGAAGGATTCTATTAATCTCACATGGCTATTGCTTAGCACTTATAATGACTTTTAGCAGTGACGCTCTTTAGCGTGCGACACTTGCTGCAACACGGGACCTCCGTTTATAGTTATATACGAAAGACCAGTGATTTCTCACTTTTAAATGCCGATCTCATGGCGAGGGAGCAATCACTACTTTTAACGTCTTGGGTTCGACGCCGGCCGAGCGCTGCAGCATCAAAGGAATAAATGTAATCATTTAATATATAATTATCAAAAGTAGTTGTAAAATGTTTTTTAAAAGTTCAATTATATTGATAGATACATTAGTTTATAATTTGTTTTTTCGTCCCGTCGAGGATTTACTGATATTGAGACGTCACCATTTGTAAGTGAAGGCCGTAAGCTTAGCGCTCAGGAGCCTGTTTCATCAAAGGTCGTACGCCCGGCGTAACTTTACGCCGGCGGTAAGTCCCGGACTAACACACAATTTCTGTTTCATCAAAGAGCGTAACATTACACCAGCCTTAAGTTAAACCAAAATTTTACACCTGGTCAGGGGTAGGCGTAACTCAGGGCGTAAACAAATATGTTGATAATGATTTGCTTCGGAGAAGAAATCGGCGTGTAAGTATTAAGGAAAGAGAGGGTATAATCGAGACAGAACAAATCCACTAGAGTATTTATGCCCGGGGATGGGAGGGGAGGGGGGGGGGTGTCTCAACCGATACTTTGGGTACAGATTTTCAAAACTTCCTCCATTAATATATTCAATATTTTTAAACCATACCCGTTCATATATTTCCGTTGAAAATTCTGGCCCGATCATAAATTTCATTTAAAACTTGTTGATCTGTTCATCATAATGTATAGTTGCTTTTCATGCAAGTATAGTGCATATTGTTCTTCTAATACCCGGGTTGAAACATGTAGTTATATCGTGGGAAAAAGTTATAATATTTCTTGATTAATAAGTACATTAGAGGATGTATTCCATCGGATAAATTCACCATCCATTAATTGATGTAATGTCATGTCAAATTGTCTACCCATTGATATAGCAGATTGAGTAAATTGCATCCCATTGTATATATTGGACTTGTCAAAAAAGTGACCCATTCTAGCAGGACATCTATGTATACCAAGATATAGGAAGACCCCCCCCCCTCCAGCGTATTTATGAAATAAACATTTAAACATAAACTTAGTACTCATTCTCCTATATTTGAATTAATAATTTTGATATTCATATATCAAAGCCGTACACTCCTTTCTGTAAAATGCAAATGAAAAAGAGAATAAAAATGATAAACGTATTAAACAATACTAACTCAATGTAGGTGGGGGGGGGGTCGTCGAGATATGAAATAGGTTTTATCTATTATAATCTATTGAATAAATTATCACACAAACTTACTGTTTTGCAATGTCCTCCCCACACTGCCTTTTTTTCGCTTGACACCTTTCGGAAAACTTTTCGAAATAACATTATTATATGCTCTACAGTCTACAACGTTTGAAGACAGTATTTTACGCTGGTCATCAGTCCAGTTGAGTTTCCAATTCTTTGAAAAGGATAGCCTCGGACATTTTAACAAATTAACGAGAATAGAGGGTTTGCAGTCGATCGCGCCAAATTTATATCCGTTCATGTAATTTTTTCAATGTTACAATCAATACGAAATACATTTCAAAAAATAAAATAAAATAAATAATTGGGCGGATCAAATGCTGATGACGCCATGCTTGTTTAATATTGAAATTAATAGATATAAAAGTTTTGTTTACAAAATTATTTGTTTTAAAGGTTCCCCGTCATCTTGCATTACACATTCTGACATTGAGAAAATAATGAATTAACTAATGTAATAATTTCAGTTGATGCATTTACACCTATATCAATATTATTTTAAATTATTGTGAAACAATAGATACACTATATCTTTAAAGATCGACCATTCTATGTATAAAAAACCATTAAGGATTATAATAGGCATTAAACAATATGTCCCTCTCCCGCTATCTCCCCATCGACGATTGGTACATGTAAAGCAACTTTTATGAGAGAGAGAGAGAGAGAGAGAGAGAGAGAAGAGAGAGAGAGAGAGAGAGAGAAAGAGAGAGAGGAGACATCAGCTCAATTTCCATTAGGATTAGAAGCATGTGCACTTCTGTATATAATGGAATATCATTACAATTAATTCATAATCAATTTTATTTTCTTAATAAAAAATATGAAACGAATAAGTATTATACCTTTAAAGACTCTTTGTCCTTTTGAAACATGCGATAAATAGTATTAGATACCATTTTCCTATTCCCGGGTCATGTAATCAGTGATTTTCT
>CAJDSM010061349.1:4825-17069 GCA_903981925.1 Ostrea lurida | reverse complement strand
AGGGGTACTCAAGACTGAGAAACAATAGGACAAATAATTAGATGGAGGAACGGGAGTCAAAGGGGCACTTACCAACTACAAAAGGAACAAGCGAGTTGCGGTGAGCATACGATTAGATATCAATCCTGCATTAAAGTACATCGAATAGCAGAATGAATGATCGCCTGGACTGCATTTAGTGGACTCTGGCTCTGTATACCGGTGGGATTTACTTCCGTCTTAGTTGATGCGACCGTCCCTCTTCTCTTTACAATTTGGACATCTCGGAGAATTTCTTCCGTGGAAACAGTCGGCGTCCGTCAAGGGTGCCGTTACTCTCTCCAGTCCTCTTCAAACCTCTTTCTGGACAATGAAACATCATGCCGCGAAACACTGCATGGCTTTGGTCGACGATTCCATCGGGGACGAATCATCAACAACTTGCGTTTTCGCTTGGACGACCCGATCCAACCTTCTCGATGGGAGGCAGCAACCAGCGGAACTACAGATTCACCAACAGACTTAGTGTGCAGATTGAGGGCATATGGCATGAGAGGTCAGCAGTTGAGAAAGAGCAAATTTCATGGTCAACAGCGCAAACAACACCCCTTGCCTTAGATTCCATGAATGGACAACACTCAAGGAAGTGGATGCCTTTCAAATATTCTCCGGCACCACACTAATGAAAGACGGTCGATCCACTACCAGAAATCAAGACCATAATCACCCATTGCAACGGGCCACCTAGCAAACTCACAAAGATATGGAGAAGCGCAACGACATACAGATTCCCCACAAAGATAAACCTCTACAAAGCCCTGGTCCTTTCCACTCCCTACGGCTGCGAGAGCTGACCATGACAGCAGAGAACGATCAGGGAGATCCAAAGCGTTGAGACCAAATCTAAGATCGTATGCTCTTTATTCTTGGTCAGACCGGAGGACCAACGAATAAATTCTGTGCCAAAGTTTACAGCACTGCGCATGTCCCCATACCCCTCTAACGATCGTCGAGACGGGAAACGGCTGTCGTGGTTCGGCAATGTGACCCGCCACAATACCCTATCCAAGACAAGTCTACAGGGACCCTGGAAGGACAGAGGACCTCGAGACAAGTCTTAAAGAGCTTGGGTGGATAACATCAAACACTTGGACACGATATGGACAGCGCCCCCCCTGATCAGTAGCAGACAGGCCGAACTGGTTGGCCCGCTCCCTGGCACACAAGTCGTCCCCTTTCGTGTTCCTCTACTGCCTTCGCGGTCAGGAGCAATGAGGGAGGGAGGTGGACCGGGGGATTGTTATAAAAATCATTAGAATCATAGGAGGTGACCAGAGAATACAACGAGCTACGTATATCGTTAAATAATGGGTTCGAGTTGTTGGATTGTGTAAAAACTAGTTTAGTTTATGGTCTCTTGCTGAAGAGTCGCAAAAGCGAACTCTGTACACGACAGTCCAGTGCCTGTGCCGATTTGAGCGAGGTGTTAACACAAGTAGCCAGCGAGTGTAGCGGAAGACATTGATCTAACACAACCACAACTGAAGAGGAACAGAAATGTGTCGCCTAATACTTCCAAACCCTGCTAAACAATGCCAACCTCACAACCAGAGGGCCCCGCGTACGCCAAGAATCACTTGCTGTTGGACAAATTCGGAACATCAGTAGAAAAAACGAAAAGGGCCGAGTGATGTTCCAGATGACCTGAACATCGGAGTATGCGTTTACATACGCCTCCGTTGAAGATCGGCTTAACAATGGACGTGGTAGAGAAGATGTGGCTCGAGAACATTAAGGGAGAGAAAGGACCGACAACTCTGGCAGAGAATGAATCAAGGTGGGAATTTGACAGTATTAAGAATTTGCGTACGGACATTTGACCAACTTTGTGCTGTCGAGGTTCGCATACAATGTTTGAAAAAACGAAAAGAGAGCAGGGGAGGACAGCAGGAAGGAAGGCGGATTGAGGCTGAGTTTAGCAGATTAGTGCAATGAACATATCGCACCCTTGTCGTATAGCGTGATTAGACGAGACAACGAGGAGGAATTGGAAAGATCGAGAAAGAAGTCGCTGAAGAGGAAAGATCTCGAGGTGAAAAAAGTTTGTTTTCCAGGAACAATAGGGTAGATCAGGCATGGTCACCAAAGCCACCAAGAGCAGGAATAAAACTGAGACAAAGGGACCAGCACAGCGAGGCAGACCGGGAAGGTATGTAGCGTAGCGAAACATTTGGATGTTCTATTAGAGCAAAGGTAAACTCTATTCGCCTTAGAGAGGAGAAAGGACTGATACATAGCTGGTGGAGCCGATGTGGCAAGATGATCAAGACATTGCACGAAAAAAAACAGATGAATTCAGGATAGCGCTTGCGGAAAGTTCTGGGAAGAAGGTGACACGAGCCGGTTGTTGATTGGCTTACAAACAGACATTTTGACCGGCCAGACAGTGCAACCAGACCTATACCAGCAATTTAGGCTGGAGAAGGGCTAGATGCGAACTCGAAAGACTACGAAAGGGTAGCGTGAAAAGGACTGCGACTAGGGTGGTCCACGCCAAGATTGGAAAAAGGGCGAGAGAGACGAGATGATCGAGAGAGAGATTCATACGAGGAAGAGCAAGAGAGACGAGACGAGAGAGAGAAGATGAGAAAGAGAGAGAGGAGGAGAGAGAAGAGAGAGGAGAGAGAGAGACGAAACGATCTTGGAAAAACATGACAGTGCCATGTAGAAGAGAAGAAGGCGGGGTGTGAGAAGCTGCTAAAGCACGAAGTCAGAAATAGAAAACGAAATACATCTAGGGTTGGCCTCGATAGGCGTAGGGGACTGCCGTTGAGAGAAGAGAGAGAGAGAGCAGAGAGTACGACGTTTGTGTAAGTGAGAGAGTAGGGGGGGGGGCTTCGTAATTTAAATGTGGCATAGCACCTAAAGCAAGTAAATATCTTTAAAAGTAGAACCGTTAAGTTTAACTTGAAAAATTATTGACAATGCCCCCCCCTACCCCTACGCCCATGTTTGGTTTATATGTTGCGGCCCTATATAAACCTCCTTGGCTGGATTGAACGGAAGGAACAAAGACAGGCTCACATGTATAGCTGACGGCATTTATGCACTTTACTCTATTTGATCAGTTCCGAAACTGGTCTCTAGATTCGTACACACTAGAGTTTCTTAAAATTCAATAGCGGAACTGGTTAACGTCATAATCACAGTAAAATTTCAATCGGAATGATTCAGAAATTTCAGGGACATATAACGAATCGAGTTGTACGGCCTATTACATGTTTAGATTATGAGGTAGGCACTTTAATTTATGTAACGACGTCTTCCATTTCCGCGTTATTTCTATTTCACACGGCAAATAGGATCATATTTTGATATCTTCCATATAGTTATTTTAATTAAGAGATGGTTTAACAAATGAGTGCGTTATACATGGACCTTATATAGAGCTCCCAACACTTGATATTCCCAGAATTCTTGAGTGTGTCAGACGTATCAAACAGAACGAAGTTTACTATCCAACCGAGATCAAACTGATTCATTGCGTTGTCGTGGAAATCTGCATTGTCAATTGTGAGTTTATTATAATAATTGTAATAGATACATTTCAATAGATTACAGTGTACTTTTACACTTTTTGCAAGTTTTAAGTAATATTATAACCTTGCGGTTCGGGACTTCGGATTTTCTCGGGTTGTCAGTACTTTTGATGGTCAAGTTTTGAGACGTTGAATTGAAAATATAAGAAGACAAGTTTAATCATTGCTCTATTTAATTGAAAACCATCACTTATTTTTGCACACCATGTTTCAATAAGTGTGCTTAAATTGATACGCGACCATGGAAAACTTTTGGGAACGAAGTGGTCTAAATAACCCGTACGGCATACTAAATTTTATTACACGACTTGTGCTGGGAAATCATAACATGAAAGACTAAGAAACTACATTCTGCAGTCTGAATCTTTTATAACCACCACCTTTTGATTATAGAAAGGTGAATACAAACAGCTCATGGGTTGTACAGTGTGTAAGATTTTATTTCCGGGTACGAGAAGGTAGGTGGGAGAATCGATGACAAGCAAGAGTTCATTAGTTAGAACGTTCTGTGTTCTCGATCCCCTCACCACAGTTTATGAAATGCTTCCTGTACTTCTCGCATAGCAAACGGAGACTCACTCCTAAAAGGATCTCTCGTGTATATATATTAATCTAATCTGTGGAATTCTACCTAACTTGATTTCACATTTGCTATCTGTCTTGATTCAGCCCCGGTTCACTGTATCGTGCCAGTTAAATGCTCTCAAGTTAAAATCAAATTCGTGGTATATTTGAATTTTTGCATCCGGATATAACATTGGAACGTTTTATTCAAATCTTATTATTATCTGAACCCCCCTTACAAGAACGTCGATTTCTATCATGTTTAAGCTACAAATAAATTTTTTATTACTTTGTCTAGGGGCAAGATATAGTGAGAAAAGGCGGGGTGGGTGCAATGCGTAATACGACGGAATATAAAATAGCACGATACAGTGGGACGCACGATCACAGGTGAGCAAGACAGCGAATGTCATAACAAGTGAAACTTTGATATAGCCGTGCCCCCCTGGTGAGGAACTAATTGTAAACATTACTTTTTATCACAAAGTCAATTAGAAGGGTTGAATTGCGTTCACAGTTTGCATGAAGATTTGTTCATGTAATGTGTCAACTGTTTTTTTTGTTACTAAGAATGTTCTCTTTTAAATGACATTTGCATTGTTCGAATGCCTAAAATTGTATAAATCTGATGGTATGAAGTTTTTGTGCCCCCTCTTAACTTATACAGATCTCCCTGAGCATCAGGCTTCCAGGATTTTTTTGAAACTTGCATTTAAGGGACTTGTAAACCACTGCTAAATCTTGTCTTTAGGAGTTTTGTGTCAGCAATTAAAAAATTTAGAAATATTATTTAATCTATGTTCTACCAGAGTTTTTTGAAACTTTATTAACTGAACAATATTGATAGATTTTTTATCAATATCTTAGGATGGCAAGGAAAATGAGCATGTCATTTACATGAAAGTCTTTTGGTTGTGAGAGAGGAACGCAACAAGTTGATTGAGCTGAAGAAAGCCTACAACAAAACTGGCGCTTTGAAGTAGCACCCAGGTAATGCTTCAGGATACCTCTCTATTCGTCAGATAATTCACCGCACTATGTTATAGCCTTATGTAAGTTAGTGTCGGCACCCATTTGACCACTAGCAAACGCTGACTAAAACAGGTAGAAAGATCGGAACTGACAAAAGAAACCACGGACAAACACATACCAAGACAGACAACAGAGAACAGGCCAGTGACAGACAGACAACACCAGACCGAAGAACAGACAAAAGGACACCAGACAAGACAGACCAGCGGATACCGCAACAAGACAGAGCAACAAAGCAGGGCAGCAGAGCAGACAAGACACCATACCAAGACAGACAACAAGATGGCCAGAGTGAGCAACAGTGTCCTATTTTACCTCACTATGCAGACAACAAGAGTAGTTGCCCGTGGATGTTTGTGGGTGCGGAGGACAGACACATGATGCTCGTGAGATGGGACAGACAACAAGAGCAGAGCGCGCGAAGGCGGAGGGGAGGCAGACCGAGGACAGCGATGACGGAGAAGCAAGCGGAACGAGAAGAGCGGCGCGACGGAACAACAGCGATTACCATCCAGGACGACGAAAAGCGCAGAGCGAGCGAGCGACGGCATGAGCCAAGGGACAGACAACAAGGACTAGTGCAGGGACAGCAGACAGACACATAACCAGACAGACTCACAAGAGACCCAGGGACAGACAGACACATCACCCAAGACAAGACAACAAGACCCAGGACAGACAGACACATACCATTAGCACAGACAACAAGGACCGACAGACAGACAACATTACCAAGACAGACAATCCAAGAGGGGACCAGACGAGACAGACACTATAAAGACCAGACAACAACGAAGACCCACGACAGACAGACACATACCAAGACAGACACAACGAGACCCAGGACCAGACAGACACATACCAAGACAGACAACAAGAGACCCAGACAGACAGACACCATACCAAGACAGACAACAAGACGACCCAGCACAACAGGACACATACCAAGACCAGACAACAAGACCCAGACAGACAGACACATTACCAAGGGACAGACAACAAGACCAGACAGAAGACCACGTTTGACAGCACAGCATGAGCCAGTATGTAATTAGGATAGGCTAAAATCTTTTTAAAAGCTTTGCGGTGCTTGCCATATCTAATTTTCTGTCTTCTTATCAGAGCTCAAACACAATCCAGACAATTTGGAAGAATGCCACAAAACAGTTCTAAAACACATTTCCCAGCCTGAACAAGTGCGCAGTCTATCACTGACGGTTCTGTGATGTGGACCCACAGGAACAGGCCTGGTATGTGACAAAACCCACAGGGAGCAGATTCTGCGAGTGAGTGAGTTGTAGTATCAACAAATTCAGATGGAGGGATGAGTGTAGTACGACACAACACAGGTAAGCAGGATTCTGGCCGGGAGGGGAGCAGTGAGTAGATGACTCGACAGTCGGGCAACAATTCTGGGCTAAATATTCAGCAATTTTTATACTTTTTAATATTTTATGATAGATTCACAAATTTTTCGCGGAAGTAAGTAGACTTGAACTAAAAATCCTACCCCCCAAATACTTTGAACCAGAGCACTTGTGTGTTTTAGTGTCTCCCCCAACTTTGTGATCAGTTAATTCGGCTGATCCACGAGATTTAATAGCGAGGAAATAAAAGCCATGCGAACATTCCCCCTTTTCAGTTTTTAGTCAAGGATACCACGACAGTATTTTAAGTTGAGAGGAACAACGAGTTTTTAATTTATTATTTAGTAGAGTTCAACTTGTTCGGGTTGTGTAATAGTAGATACTCAACAAGTATCTAGAGAGGGCTGACATGATGGGGGGGGGTTGTAAGCATTCACTTCCGACATAAGGGAACACTGTCATAAATAATGATAAATTGACACACAGGAAAGTTTAATCCAGCACTGTCATGACAGGAATATAATTTAATGATAAATTGTTGACACCAAAGTTTAACAAGCGATCTGTCATTGACAGGTAAATAATGATAAATGTTGACACAGAAGCTTTAACAGCGACCTGTCATGGACAGCACGATAAATTTAATGATACGATTGTGCCAGGAAGTTTTTTAGACAGGCACCTTCTACGTTGTTACCTGTGACTAGGAATATCTTACAATATATGATTAATTAGTTGACAACAGATAGTTCCTAACCAGCGACTCTTCCCTTCAAGATTCGACGAGGAATGGGCCAACTCAGGTGATAAGTACGCAGGATTTGTTACCAGGCCTTCGGTACCGGTTCTCTCCCTTGAAATCAGTAGTTTCGGAACTCGTCTCGTCTACATGGAGCTATGCCGACGATTAAGGACGGAGGTACGATAGTCCGTCTCTATTGCCTCATTACGGTGGTCCATTCAACCTCCACTGTTAACATACATAGCCCGGATATGTTTTTACTGATCAGTGCAGTGTGTATGGTATTCGCGGTCTCCACTTGCCCTATTAAAAGCACCTCTAAATTTACGGAGCTCCTCACCTCACTTGTTACCACCTGGTCTTGTGGTTGATGACAGTCTGAGGTCCCGCAACAACCTGGTAATCGCTAGCGTCTCGCCACAAGTCCGCCTTCAACTTAAAAAACCTCAATACGGGGCTCCCCACCTGCACGTTTTACACTGCTGCTGTTTAGATGACCTGTGAGGGGGATTAATCGCGTCTCCCCTGCTCATGCATCAAAAAACCTTCTCATTACGGGCTCCCCACCTCACCTGTTACACATCCTGGCTGTGTAGATTTGTTATGAAGACCTCGCATTATTCAGATACGACGGTGTTGTTGGATATCGTTGTAGGCGTTCTTGACAGCGATGGGCTAGGTTTTTTTCAGTCTTGCATGGTGCGGCTAAGTAGTTCGACCCGGCTATTCTTATTTGCGTTACGAGTGAGTTTCGGATCCAAAGAGACACGTGCCTTTTAGGCCCTCATACCATAAAAGGATCGCTGCACTATAAGAGGTCAGAGCACATTAATTCTCGATTGAACGGTCATGCGTTCAGTATAGATGCGTCCTCCATTACTACATTACAATTCCTTCTAGGTTATGCCATATCTTCAACATCGGTATCGCGCGTTCGTGTTAATTCGCTAGTTAGGGGATCATTCGTTACCTTCAGTAACTCGAGATAATCATCTTGAAAGTTGCATCACTGCTTTCTTCCCCATAATAAATGTAACGACATACATATAGCATGACATCCTAAAACGTACAACCTTCATATGTGGTTGTGTGGTTGTGCGTGTGTGGTGGTGTGTCGGATGTGTGTAGTTCTGCGCTTGGTCGTGGGTCATCAGTGTTGTGTGTGTGTGCCTCGTGTGATGTTGTGGTGCTCGTTTTGTGTCGTGTGATAAGTAAGATGATGGCTGTGTTCGTCGTGTGCTGCGTCTGTGCTGTTTTCGGCTTGGTAGCTGGGTCGTGCTCGTGTGTGGTCGTGTGTCGTGCTCCGATGTCTCGTAGTCGTCGTGTTGGTGTGTGTGTGTTGTGCACTCGTGTGCCGTGCGTGTGTGGTCGCTTGTGTGCGTCGTGTGTGTCGTGTGTCTGTGCGGGACTTGAGATGCTAAGTCGGAGCTGTGGGTCTGGCGTGCGTGCGTGCGTGTGCGGATTTCAATACCCCCAATTTAAGATATAGTCATTCAATATTTTAATCAACTCCTGTTGAGAAAATGCATAAAGTTGTATGTCTCACCAGTGTAACTAATGCTTGTTTGCATACATTCAACAGAACCATTTGCCCATTGACAAATCCAAGCCTGTTTTGTACGAAGCCAATATGGCAGTCACCTCTGCACATTGCGAAATTGATAAAAAATTAGTGTTAACAAATCTAATATCTCAAATCAATTAAATGCTTCGTAACACATTTTTTATAACAGTCCAAAAGCGTGCTACTGTGTCCTCACCAGGAAATTGCCATTGTCTTTGTTGCTAGCGCATCTCGGTCCTTTTGCATAACTTATGTTATGGGTCAGATACTGTCCTGAAGTGCTGCTCATGGGTAAAGTTTTTCTTTTTAGCACTCACGCTCCTGTGTCCTTTGAAAAACACAGGTTCTCTGTTTTGTGTGGATTTGCTCTTGATATAGAGCCATTTTACTGTTTGCATGATCAAATAACACACTTGGGAAATTTGGCGCATAAAACTACAGACTGAAATTAAGTCATGGAATATGACCAATCTACTAATAATTAAGCACAGCTGTTTTGTCACTACATATGCAAATCGGCAGATTGGATATTTTTCCCTCTGTGCGAGCCTCGTTGACGTTATTCATCTTCAGAATATCAATCTCGAAACCCTAAGTAGATAAGCTTCTCCCTTATACCATTTATAAAATCAAAAAATGAGGACCACATGTTCCTTTTCCCTCTACTAATTTGACTCTGTCAAGCAACCGATCTTCTTGATGTGGCATCTAGTTCTGTCTATTTTTTTAGTAGCGCATCAGCCAACTTGCTGATTTTCTTATCACTTGTCATTTACTTTACCAACTTGAGATTATAAGGCTATGGTAACTCTGGGGGGGGGGGGGGGAGGTTAGTTTTGGCAGTTTGCGGGGGATGATTATGACGTGTACTTATAGTCCCTGTCTCTCTTGACTCCTCCATAACGCCTCATTACGGCTCCCATCCTGCACCTGGTTATACATGCCTCATAACGGAGACTGTATGGACTTAGGTTATCGCCCAAAAAATTTGATCATTGTGTTACGCTGTTCGCCTGAAGCGATTGTGAGTTTATTAATAGATATTTCGACACATTCTGATACCTATCCTCCGCTCTTATTCAGGGGACTAGTCGCCACGAAGGCCCACGTTACTGTGTACTGGTCATGGATGTTTGACACTACGGTTTCCGCTGTGAGGGACAATCAGGAGGCAGCAATATCTTCACGCAAGGATCTACGTACTTCGCGATAACGTACATTGAGTAACAGCATGGCTTGTATTTATCGATAGATGTGCAAACAGATATGCCTCCTTAACACAGAATGCGTACCTGTGATAAGTTTTTGGCAGTCTCAGATTTTAGATTACCTCAGGCGGATCTTGTTTACATCACTTTCCAATAAAGTTTGTCGTCTATTTCGTACACTCCCTCTTTTAATGTGCGTGATGCATATGGTCATTTACACCGAATATCAAACGGACAAAAGATCCGCAAATGCAATTCGGATGGAGTTATACTAGAGATGCTCTTAAGGGCCAAATATGCATCAAGTTTTGTATCTAATTACAAGGGATTCATGCAATACGTAGTCTGTGAGAGTAATAGTGGTACATAAACAAAAATCAATGAAGAACGTGAATACTCGAACCCACAACAAGATAGTCCCATGTTAGATCAGCACCTCCATATGTAAGCGCAGTCAAAAATACCTCATAGAAAATGGCAGTACTCACTAAGAACCCTTAGTGTCTCCACAGGAGACTCTATAAAGATCTTGAAATGCACTCATTGCATGTCTTAGTTACGCTCTCCTAACACACGTATTGATTGAGCAATATTAAACGAAGGTAGACTAATAGTTGGTAGTCAAAAAACTTTAACTGAAACTCAGGACTTTCTGTTATCGACGTGTATCGTAACGTGACTATTTTTCTGGTGAATATACATCTTTCGGTTCTAAAGAACAGAAGCCAAAAAAACAAAAAATACCGATTTAATATCGAGTTCATGCGTCAGGTTTGTTCGTCGCGACATAAGAATCCTACTCCAGCCCTAACGACAATGACCGTATATTTGATTAGTTGCCGTCATCCGAGTAGCGCACGTGTTTAAGTCGTATTCGGCTTACCCCTACATTTCTTGATCGAATCACGAAGGTAATATCTGGATAATTACTTCTTCCTGTCTGATCCCGTTACTCCCTTCATTCTAAACGTGACGCTGCATATCTTCGTCCTGCCTCTCACCACCCTCAACCCTGTACTGCTCACTGTCTTCCGATAAGACCTGCCTTCACTCTACGGCAGCCTCCCCCCTTTTACTTCTCATACTAAGCATCATATTTCACGATAAGATATATGCCTCGTCCTCATAGAACCGACCTCGACCCACATCTCCTTCCATCTATCCGGCCCGCTCTCATACCTCAGCTCCCTCGTTCCTAACGACCACTTGTTGAGTATCACTCGCACTGCATTCGCTCGACATAAGATCCCCCTCCGCCTATCAGTCTTCATCCCATCACACTATTCCTTCTTTCTTATTTTTAAACTCGATTCACTACTTGGTGAAAATAAGACCAAATACTCTCTCCGCCCCATGACAGTCGTGTGTACAGTTTGCTCCTGACATTAATTACCAACAAGGTACGCTTCAAGTCTCGCATCGATGTGTATACGCTCGAACGCTCGGGTCGACTGTACCTCACATGACCCTGAAATGAGGTATCACGATCGTGCCACGTCATACTTGCTATATAGCTATATGACCCCGTCCTCCCACCTCACTGTCAAAACGTGTTATGGACCACTTGCCTCATTTAATAAAACCCTCTCATTAACTAAGAAACTGTAAGGATGAACCTTCTCACTTCTTGGGTATAATCCATATTAGAGGAATAGTCGTTAGCCGCCACAAAGGTGTGCTTTATACCAAAACCCGCTTAAGGATCCGATGACGTATCACCCCAAACTTGAATTATACTAGAACATGGGCAGTTTCTCCATTTGAGTTACAAAAAGATATCATTCGCGTTCAACATAAAACTACTCAGAAATATCTCTCAAACAAGTATTACGACATAAACCAATAATGATTTTACAGCTGCAGAGGAGTTTTCATAAACCAAAACCTGGTTTCTACATTGCATACTGCGAAGTCTCGACAATTATCCTGAAGTGATAGAGAGATTTGAGGGGACATAAAAGGTGGACGCGACAAACCCATAAACACTTTTACCCATATAAACTCTTATCTTATACATGTATATAGCTATCCTTCATCCGACTCTATCATGGATAGAACTAAGACCATAACCAAGCTTCGGCAATACATAAAAACATATGAACAATATCTCTCGTAGTATAAATTCATCCTGATAAGTGACATCGAATAGGCAGATGAATGGATCGCTGGACTGCATTTAGTGGATCTGG
>CAJDSM010061344.1:0-10307 GCA_903981925.1 Ostrea lurida | reverse complement strand
TTTTTTTTCCCTTCAAAATATTAAACCTTTTGAGTTTTTGAAGCATGAAAACATTACTGTTATGTAAATTAAATGTCCGATAATCAAATTTAAAAATTCTGATAGTGATTAGTGATCACCCTTGACCTTTTTGGGTCAGTATGTGTAACGTCGTACGAGGAAGGGGTACGCATATAAGTAGGGCAGTTGCACGTGCAAATCATGGTTTATCTTAAAGCGGGTTTAATGGGTATAAAAGGCATCCAAAGATGGAATAAAATTTATTCAAAAGACTAGATATCGCTACCCGGAACATCGCCATTGGTGGTCTCCAGGCCGGTGAATCACATAATGCAGTCCCTAGGCTTTATAATGTTCACCGGAGCACAATTTCAAGACTTTGGCAACGGTACCAGCAATCCGTTTCCACGAAAGACCGTCAAAGCTCTGGCCGACCTAAGATTACTTCAGCAGCACAAGATCGATACATCCGGGTACTTCACCTGAGAGACCGAACTGTGACAGCAACAGAAACAGCATTCAATGTCCCAGGTCTCCGGCAAATTTCCACACAGACAGTCAGAAACCGCTTGCGTGCAAGAGGCTTACGCGCAAGACGTCCCTACTTTGGCTCAGTGCTGAAACGCCAACACCGATTTGCCAGGGTCCGTTTGTGCAACAGATTAAGGGACTGGAAACTGCAAAACTGGAGACGAGTCTGGTTTAGCGATGAGTCCAGATTTCTGCTGCAGAAAAGATATGACAGTACTCGCGTCTATAGACGTCGAAATGAGAGGTTTGCAAGGAACTGCGTCATTGAGGTTTACAATTTCGGCGGAAGAAGTGTAATGATGTGGGGTGCCACGCCCAAAAAACTCAACTTGTGCACCTTCCTGGCAATCTTAATGCTGTTTGGTACAGAGATGAGGTTTTGACACCACACATGCTGCCTGCAATGAACCTCCGCAGGGAAGTTTTTCAGCACGACAACGCCTGACCGCATACAGCTCGTACCACTATTGACTTTCTAAACAACCAGTACGTAACAGTGCTGCCCTGGCCGTCTAAATCACAAGATTTGAATCCAATTGAACATTTGTGGGATAATTTGGATCGACACGTGCGCAGTCGTCAACCAGCAAGAACTGCAGCAGGCTCTTCAGCAAGAATAGAGGGTAATTCCACAGGACCGTATTCGTCGCTTAATTCAGTCTATGCCTAGACGGGTCCGTGCTGTGTAACAGGCAAATGGTGGTCACGACAGGTATTGACTTTTAAAGTGACGTCATGCAAACGTTATGGACTTTTCTCGGTAAAATGTGCAATTTTGCGACGTATCCATACATCAAATTTGAGTTGAATTAAGAAATAATGAAAGAAACCTGAAAATTTCAGATTTTTTTTAAGTTCAAGAGGGGTAACTCTGTCAAAAATCATCAGACCATAACCAAATTTTAACTTGACCTGTACATTCCTCTGACGTATCCATATATTAAATTTGAGTTGATGTGTGCAACCGTTGCAGATATAATGAACGGAAACGAAACATTTCAGATTTTTTTCTAAGTTCAAGAGGGTTAAATCTGTACAAAATCATCGGACCATAACCAAATTCGAACACAACCTGTATATCCCTGTGACATATTAATATATCAAATTTGAGTTGAATGTGTGCAACCGATGCAGAGATAATGAACGGAAACCAAATGATGACGGGATGACGGAATGACAAATGACAGAATAGGGTAAAACTAGATGCCCCCGGCCATTATATGGTGGGGGCATACACATCTTGCATTTCCGAATTTCCTCTGTCATATTATTTCTCTATGTACCAGTACAATTATGGTTACAATTTTTATGTATAGCCTCTTTCAAAATTATAAACGTGGATTAATTAAATGAATTCTTTATCAGATGACATTGACATATAACTCGACCAATTTCTAATTATTTCAGGTTTCAAGAAAACTTATGATAATATTCACTCTAATGGCAGACTGACAACTACATTTGATATGGTAGCGTGATGACTTTGACTTTGCAATTGTCAACTTTTTTTTAGTAATGTACCACTATCACCTGCTTATGGTGTGTATGTCTCTCAGTTGATTCGATACGCAAGGGCATGCCATCAGCGTATGATGATTTTTTAAAGCGAGGCAACTACTAACCAAAAAGTTGATGTTGCAGGGTTATAAAGAATATCTTTAAAGTCATCATTTCGCAATTCTACCGTCGCTATAATGACTTGTTTGCGATTACAAATTATAACTAAATCATATGTTGACTGATTTGTTTCCATACCCTTTGTTAGACTGTCATTTGCATACTAGATTTGACGACGGGTAACCCGTTTACTTTGTTTCGAATACAGGCTCACGCGGGTGTGACCGGTCAGTAGAGTATGCTTACTCCTCATGGCACCTGATGCTGCCTTCGCTTTCGTCGAAGGTCCGTAATGCCTCACTCGATTTTGTCTGTTGTTTTTTTTTTACTATGATTACGTTTGATACTTTGTTACTTCGCCATTTTATATGGAACAATAAGATTGTAAAGTAATCAATTGATGTTGAATTACGTAGTTGTACACTGTACTGTTATGTACAATGAATATTTACATGTACTGATGGAAATAAATGTAGTCATATAATCATACGTGCACTATTAAGATACATAGATCGAGTTGGTTGAAGAAAAATGTCGACCCAATTACTTCCAACGTTTTCTGCTTGATAGGTCTTTTCGGAAGGGCATAGGTTGATAACCATGAATTATTTTCATCATCTGTTGCTGCAACCTGTGTGATGGGCGAATCTTTGTCTAAAAAAAATAAGATAAAGTAAATAAACTTTTGTCAAATGTGAAAAATATGTCTGAATCTGTTTTTGTAAATAGAGAAGATAAAGAGCAGTTACCATTGGATGTCATACAATTAACTTTCTTTTTAAAAAGTTGACATCCATGTGGCACGGATTCCAAATAAGCATCCTCCGCTAATCGATTACAACCAACATTTGTATATTTTTCTGTTGGTGTCCACGTTTCTGTAAAAATAGGCGAAGGTAACATTGTGTTAAACGTCATCATAATAGAACAAAAAACATATACAAAATCGAGTGTAGGGCAACACGGACCTCCAACAAAGGCGAAGGTAGGATCAGGTGCCATGGAGGAGTAAGCATCCTCTGCTGACCGGTCAGTATGCAGGCCTGCCTGTGCATATTTTTGTGTGTACATGTTTGTATGTGTGGAAATTAATTTGTCTTTGTCTCCATATGGGACTGTTTGTTTGTGTACACGGGTGTATGTAGTACACGTATGCATGTAGGTGTCAGTGTGGGTGCCAGGGCTCCCACTGAACCAAAATTTCTTTTCGCCACTTTCGAGCGGCGGAAACCACACCATATTTTTCAGTATTACATTTCCATGAATAATGCCTAGTTGTGGAAATAATAAAAAGTATTTGATGAAATTTAATAAATTACAGATAAATTATATTCTTGCTTTAAACTCTGTAGCTTCTGAAGAAAGAGTCTTGTAACAAAATTAATGTCTGAGGATCAAACAACCTACAAAATATAAGCATCTCCCCTATCAGTAAAACAATTCTGCAAACTAGCTTTAACATTTTTCTAAAATGAGATACATGTCCTAACTGCCTCTGACCTTAACTGTCCCTCACAACTCAATTGTGTACAAACCTAAAAGTTGGCTCTGAAGGAACATGCTGCAAAAAGGCAGACAAATTACAACCAGGGTTGCTATTCAACTTGTCAGACATTGACTGTTTAATGCAGTAGAGAAATATCAATGCTGATCTTCCATATGACCTTGACAGCATTGCTAAGTGTGCGGCATCAGCTAAGAAGTGTGCAACATCCAAAAACTTATAATAAAGAAATGGGGCTTGTGGAGACCGGCAAGTGATCTTGCAGAATGCCTTCCAAAATTCAGTATTTTCAGGTTTACGTTTCCCCATTTTGACACATCAAATACCAAAAGCAGAATGGTGTACATTGTAGAATATAAATAATATACGGTACCAAGTTTGATGCACCAGATGCGCATTTCGACAAATTATGTCTCTTCAGAGATGCTCAAACCGAAATGTTGGAAATCCGAAACATTAAAGTAAAACTTTATAAAAGTGAACAATGTAGTGCCAAAGACAGGTGCCAAATACTTTGAAGGATCAGAGCTATGCCTGAGGGAGATACTCCTCAATTTTGATATGACTTTCTAATTTTACTATTGCAATTAAATACATATCCGTAATTAAAGCTAGTAACATGATACATATATAATTATTTAAACAATAAAATGCTTTTTTGTTGGTTAATTGGGTGATGAAGGAAACTAGCATTTAGCGTTAGCGTGTTATGGACATTTTTCCTGCAATCTAGTTTCCTTCATCAGCCAATAAACAAACAAACAAAGAAAGCATTTTTTGCTTATATTTTCGTGCATTTCCTAAACATATAAACTAGATTTAAGTACCAAAAATATCATAATGTTGATCATTTCATTGCATTAAACGGAACAGCCAATTTGACTTTTGACCTTGGAATCTATCCATATATGGCAATGACCATGCGGTCAGGTGACACTACAAAACCGGATCCAACTAGTTTGCAACAAACATGCATTTATTGGATTATAAATGCCATGTCAATTTCAAAGGAAATGTAGGAGAGAAGATTCAGTGAATGTAAATATTGTTATGAATCGGAATGAGCTTCAAAGAAATTTGCTAACTGCTTTGCGATATACATATGAATAGTCAATACCTGCTGACTTCATTGTCTATAGAATGTTTTCTACCTTTAAAAACTTCGCTTGGATGTAAATTGAAACAGGCAGGGCTTGTGTATTTCATTGACCAAGTTCTCCACTTTTGACTTCATCCCAATATGGAGAGCATAATCCAATAAGGGGTTAGACTTTAATTGTCAAGCAAATGACCACACCGCCCCTTAATTATGCAATTATTGATTTTCTGGCAAACCTAAATGACCTGATAATACCACTAGTACCAGTTAACTGAAATATGTATGCACTGAAGCGATTAGAAACACAAAGTTGCTTGAGCTCAAGTCTGGCAATTAAACAAACAGTGGAAAATTGACACACAGGTTATATTTTATGTACTATATAAAATGGCGAAGTAACAAAGTATGAAACGTAATCAAACGTAATCAATATTTATTACGGACTTTTTTTCGCCACTTAAGATTTTTTTTCGCAATTTGATTCATTTTTTTCGCCATTGGCGCAAATGGCGACTCACTGGTCATGCATCGTGGAAGGTCAGTGGTAGATCTCGCGCCTCGTGATAGGGAGGTCGTATATATAATAATGTCTGACATATAAATTAAAAACTAGTTTGTTCCTGTTTGTGTATGCATGATTTGGCATTTATTAGGGAGTATGTAAACTTTCTATAGCTCCAAATTATAATAACAATAACACAACCAGTCGGCAATACTTGTAATCACCCTAGTCTACCGTCTGATGGCATAGAGTTTGGTGGTATAATATCAGACAAATATATACGTTGCAAATTTTGAAATATTTAATTACGCTACCTTGTGTTTCCTGTTGCTGCTTATAAACACATCACTTTTAATGTCGGTGACAGTCTGTTCAGTCGCCAAATCTTCGAAGCATGTTGGCATGGCGTCAGTGGGGAGAACACATTTCGCACTAACCAAGGCCTTTCGGCGCTTTCTGTTTCTCTTAGACAATCTGCAGTTGTTTTTGTTTTCTTTCCCATCATTTTAGGCCTAAAGAACTTTCGTCGCTTCAATTCCATCGATTCATTTCACTCAGTCATTCAGTGTCTAGCGATACACCGAACGACGCGACGTGACTGTTTAAATCAACCGCGAAGTACGTGTTTTGCTGTAAACATTGACAAGACAATCAAATAAACCCAAAAGTATACAAGAGAGGTAATAATCATTATTAGTCTTATCGTAAAAGTTACATCATAAAAATATTTAAAAAAAGTTCAGGTGCCAAAGAAGTTTGATTATAAGAATTCTAACAAATTGTTGGAAGACACTATCAGCACCTACTACAGAGGTATTACCAATGAGGAACTCCAACATGTTTTATTAATTGATTGTATATTGTTCGCTGGCCCTATTGAACATATATCTCTTATATAGGGATCTCACCAATGCCGGGAAATGACTGCTGAATATATGCCCACCCTTAACGTTTACGGTCTTTCAATAGGGAATGACCTTTGTTGTGCAACACCTGTGATGACACAGAACTTCAGTTTCACTTTTATTCGGATCATCACCTCATCCAACCACCTCTTTCGACAAGCAAGGGGTACTAGATATGTAGTCTACCCCAGTTCCACGGGATATTAGCTAAATAAGTATCATCCCTAGAGTACCTCTTTGTAGTACTGGATGGGAGTTTGACAAAATTGTATGTGAACGATTGATCATCTTTAGGTATGCATATTTTTCATTCTGTGGCAGAAGCAACTGTCAATAATGTCAAAAGACTAAGCTTAAATTCACTGTGAAAAATGGTCGTTTTACTGTTAAAAAGTTATTAATTTCAACGTTCTTCCACACAGCTGTCAATACGTTCGTGAGGAGAATAGATGGGGCTTGGTAAAAGATTTACTGGATATATCTATGTCTTTTTATTTGTGATGGTTTTTGTGAAGAATTGGAATCCGGAATAAGTATGTTAATTTACATTCCCTTGTCACTTTAACTGAAAAAAAAAATATGTTAAGAATTTTAATCAAGCGAAAGAGCAGTTCTGGTACAAGTACGACTACGAAATGTGAAGTTAATGTTAGGTTCTTTAAAACAATTTATGATAGCGAGGCTTTCAAACAAAGAGATTGTTGTGACAATCTTTGAAAGCTGGAACCAAAACATATTCCTTTTGTTGCCTATCTAATGCTATATCACTTTTACGGAAGATACATGTACAAGGTTATACAATACGCGCATTTGGGTGTGATTGTTATCTACCTTTTCTACTTTTTATACATTTTGACAAAGTATCAAATACGTCTTGTTCATTCTAACCCATCGTTTGGTGTAATCTTCGATAAAATTCATAATGGAGACGTTTTATAGCTAATTGAAAAATCATGGTTCAATCAATTTAGAAGCTTTTAAATTAGTGATTTCAGGTCGGTATGTTCAACTATAGCAACATCACCAATGATAGCATGTCTAGCAGGACTATAGTCGAAAGAAGGCGACGTACAAGAACACCTAGGTGGGATAAGCATGAAATGGTCAACATCTAGAAACTGTAAATTTTATTTGTAATCAAAACATTTTGCATGCAAAAGTGAACGTATATTTGTACGAAATGAAGTGCATGTATGTAGAATTTCAAATATATATGCTGGAATACAAGATTGGATTTTTATGTGTTTACATGCGCCACACTTAAAGCTATAGGTACTTTCGTAGAATTAGTTTGTTTATACCTCTTTTCGTTTGCGTTCTGTATCCTCCAACTCTCTTTTGAGTCTATCAAAGGTTTCGGCATTTTGCTGTGTGCTTTGTTTTGCAACGTTTATTTTGCCCGTCACAACTGCATCACACTTATCAATAAATACTCTGATAAATCTGAAATGTAAATTATCTTGATCAAGCAAATATAGGACTGGTAAAAACCACTTAATTTATTGATTTATCATAATCCCTGGGATCAACTTTCACATTATGTTTGTCATAAATACTACCACTAAATATGCTTTTGAAAAAAAAACCCACTTCAAACAGAAGGATGAAAATATTTCACCTCCGTATGTGGTACAATTTCTAAAGGCAAATATCACGAACAGTAATCAATTTTGTAAGTTCAACATAATACAACATCATACAATCAATGTAAATGGTATTGTGATAATATGTTTACTGTAATTTGATGACGAAAGACAGAAAAGACCTCCGAAATTATGAAAAAGCAAGCATTCATTGATGGCCAATTATAACAATGAACAGACATTATCTTACTCTATGTGGACTTTTATCCGCTTGTTTTCATTTTTTGCAATGATTCTTTTGAAGATCTGCTGGAATTTGTCGAAATCCCTCTGATACACGTTATGTTCTTCAACCTGGGACACGATTGATCCAAAAATCGAATTTTCATAAACGGTATCAGATGTAAAGTGTAGATGGAAAGAAAGTTCTCATGATTACAAAATGGTATAACTTATATTAAATTATATGTTGCTACTATAGTATTGACATACATACTGCAATTCCCAAATATATCATAATGTGCTTATTTTTTGGTGGCTCAAAAACTTTTACATCATTACATCTTACATAGACATGGAATATTACTTTTGGAAATTGTCTGTAACATTTGATCTTTTACACATTATAGATTAATACTTCGTCGACTTAGATTGTCTAAAATGAGTAAAGTATAAGAGTTTAATGAATAATCACCTTGGCTGCGGAAAATTTAAGAATATTCCTGTCGTCTGCTTTTTCCCAAATCTCAAGTACTTTCTTTTTCATCTCCTCAAAGAGATCCGTCTTTCGATTTTTCAGGACCAAAGAATCCCACTTGTTCAGTAGAAAAATTGCGTCTTTGGGATCGAAACTATGCATCACGTTTAAGGATTCGCCCACACGTTTTAATATCCGCACTAGCTGTATAAAAAATAGCCTCGATCAGCATTCATGAAATGATTGTATAAAGAAAAAAGAGGAAATGACACATCGCATTGAACATACTTGTCAAATGAAAAAAAAACCATCTTAACCTTAAGTCTTGAATTAAATTGAAAAAATCAAATATTTTCAAATTTACATGTACTATAAATTTGAATAGCATACTCGATCTTCTTGCAGTCCTCCGGCATTCCCCATGTTAACAACAAATACAAAAGCTAGGGCGTTAGGTATGTAGTCCATCATCATACCGGCCACCCCCTCCTGCTTCTGGTCTCCTATACCCGGCGTATCCACGATAAGTACGTTACCCTGAAATTGTACACCATTCGTTACATCGGATATAATCACGCACGCACGCACACAACCGCGCACGCGCACGCACGCGCGCACGCACGTATGCACACACACGCACACATTAATGATACACGAGGAATTCCTAAAGGTTACCAATTTTGTTATATGTAGAAAAATTTGATATGAAGTAAGAGAAAACAATCATAACTACGATAGAATATAGAACGGAGGACAAGATGCATGTTATATTAGGTATGAGTGCCTTGTAAGATCAATCATTTTAAGCTTACTGATTATATCGGCTGCTTGCAACGGAATAATTTGTAGTAGAGATAAAAAGATAAATGGCAACTAAAAGTTATGAAAGTGTTTAGGAAACATTTAACAAAGAGAATACTTGCAAATGATATTAAACTGATAGATCAAATTATGATGTAGTAAATTTTCATTATCACCTGTGTATGATGCTTATGTTGTGTATGGTGTTTATACTGTGTTATATAGACCCCTTACCTGATCATGTCCCCTTTATGTTAATATCATATGTAACCAATTTTGATGCACCAGATAAACAAAATATGTCTCTTCAGTAATGGTTATACCAAAATGTTGGAAATCTGAACATAATAATTTTTGTAGAGCTGAACATTGAGTGCCAAATAATGGAGCCAAATGCATTGGAGGACCAGAGGAAGATAATCCTTCAATTTGAAATGAATTTCTAATCCTACCACTGCAATTAGATACATGTACATGTATATATATAATTTGTATTTTCAAGCAAGTAACAAAATACATTGCTACTGGGCTAGTAACAAAGTACATAGCTTCTTATATAAAACACATAACATGACAAAGGCATTTTTTTTAACAAATTAATAAAGCAAGGGAGTTGTTAGACTATCCCGAGATTAAGGTCAAATTTCATCGCATATATCTCGTTAAGTCTAGCTTGTATAGATACGTTGATATCGGCTTTGTTATTTTGTTCTAGCGTGTTGCTGGAAAAATTACCTGACATGGCACACCATTTATTAAAGTATATGCGTGACTTACGCCTTGCAGCTAACTGCTCACCTGGTTGGTTTAAATACGGGGAGCAATTCAGACTCAGAATGGCCAGCAACTCAGGTATTCCCTGGTGCCAAATAAGTAATGAACTATCTGGCTTTTGTGTGTTAACAATCCATTCTCCCACAGCATTGCTAATTCAGGGTAGACCCAGTCACAATACAAATAATATAATACCAGTGAGACCCCCCTCCCAACAAAAAAAAACAAAAAAAACCCACCCCCCAAAAAGACACAAAAAAAATAAACAAAAAAAAAACAAACAAACAAAAAACA
>CAJDSM010061323.1:2106-15681 GCA_903981925.1 Ostrea lurida | reverse complement strand
GATAAGATGGTAGTGTATAATCTATGTTTGTCGATAAGATGGTAGTATAATTAAATTCACGTTGGTGTCCAGTTTTTGTATCTCAGGTATTCGTGTTTGAATAGACAACTTTAATGTATATGTATTTTAACTTGAAGTATGGTGAACTATGTTCATTAATATACAGTACTGCTTATCTGACATTTTCACTTTAGTTGACTAAACCGTTCATGAAAACTTAGTAGCATAGTGTTTTGCTTTGATACGAGAGTCGTGAGTTTCAAATTTCAAGAAACCTGTAGGATGCTTGTTCAAGTCATCTGATATAAGGTCGGCCTACGAGAGATCGTAGGTGATAGCGGTAGTCAACTTTTTGTGCAGTCAAGACTTTAGGCAGAAGTTACACATACCGTAATGATTTTCTCATACTTCCTGCTGAATAGAGCATGTGTTGATGAGGGATATATCCGAACGTTGACATCTTGGACCACATCACTTACCATACTTCTCGACGAATATAGACTCAGGATTTAACAATATACCTTATCTCTGATCATACTTATGGGGAACATAGATGTTGTGGATCAGTCCACCTATCTTATCATCAAGACATAGAATGTGACGTTACCTGACTCTACCTGCTTATTTCCTAATCAAATATCGATTGTATCGGAGTACCATTCTGTATCAGATCCTCAAAACAAGTTAGGCAATCAAGTACTATCATTTGCGGTCTCTTATCGGCGTCCAAGCTAGATAGATATCAGTACTAGCCTATAGCCCCCTTGTCCCCCGACGTTAAGGTACTCTCATATTAGTGTGCATGAGTTATCATGCGAGTTCGATACCTTTATTGACACCCTTACTGGCGACTAGATGAAGAACTAGGAACGATGTTTACTACATTATTGATGAACCCTGAGTATTGTGAGGGTAGGAGTAAGTGTTTGCTGATTTACTTTAGCATATGACCCTAACTATTCGACAATATATTGCGTAGCCTACATGGTTTGGATAGGTAAGTTGTATACATGGAGGTACCCGCTTAGGTATTAGTTCAGTTGAGCAGCCTAGTCACGCATAAAGTTAACTTATTTTAACTCCGAAATAAATATGACGTTTTCTCTAAAAATAGTCTCGCAATAGAGTGCGAGTCATTATGAGGTTCACTATCAAGGTTGTGTGGTACACCCTTCATGGCTACTATAATTATAACGAGTTGATCAATGCTTACTATCATTAACCATGTTTTTGGGGTGTGTCGGTGAACTAACCTTAAATGTAATAGAATTTGAGGGGATACCTTGGAGAGTCATTATGCTTAATAGGGTCAAGGCCTGCTGTTCATCATATGGTCTACGCTAGAATATAGTTTGTTTCATCATTCTGATTTTGGAGGTCTAGCGCGGCGTTTGGCGTCGTACTTGGTTCGTATCCTTTATTCCTGTTGAGGTTTTGCAATTGACAAGTTGGAGCAGGTGTGCTCGTTAGCGATTTGTTAAGCGCCTTGTACTTGCCTCCATGAAAAAGCTCGCGTCTGACAGTCGTCTACTCTAGATTAGTCTTATTTCCTGTGGGTCAGGCATTCGTGCCAAAATAGTGATGGCATGTAACCACTATGTCCAGTATTGCCTCGACATGTTGCTGTGTCTGCCGCTATTAAGTGCTTACGACGCCTCATAGTCTGTCTTGGATATTATCGCGAGCTAAGGGGTGCACGATGGGGTATCTGATGGATAGCACGGTCGCTCTTTTAAGAGCGTCCCATCCCAATTATGTGGTGAGTTGAGGAGATTGTCGGTTAAATGCGTTTTGTGGTACCCCCGATTCTCTCGCCTAAGGCCTTAACAACGGGACAGGTCAAAACCTCATATGTCCCCTGGAGGACCGATCCTATGTCTATATTTGCGGTATGAAGTCCTTATTTCGGAGCCTCTCACTTTGTTTATAGTAGGTCAGATGTCGGTGAGTTAGTGTATTGTTAGCTGTTGTGATCTTCTATCTTGCGATTTTTCGTGCGTGGATGACATTCGTAATTCGTAGTGACTAGTGTGCTCGTAATAGGTGTCGATACTACATAGAAGGATGCCGGTTCTGGAGCGGCGGTCGAGTGCCAGGCACTTGCGGGAGCACACGGGCAGCGCGCCGTTTTATTTGACTCCCTTTCTGCAGTTAGACGACATAGTTCCAATAGGGTGGAAATGGTGTAGATTTGACCCCTCTGGCCCTAACGTGCGTATACTAACCTTTTGGGGTCAGTCTATTACGTGACATATGGCTTAAAATGCCTGTGGTCAGTAAGTGCACAAGTCCTAGTTTGGCGCTAGGGCGCCTAACTTGACCCTGTTTAAGTTCAAATATTGGAAATGGTGTATATTTGACCCCCTATGGCCCAACGGTGCCTTACTTAATCCTTTTGGGCATGTGGTCGCGTTTATGTAGGGTCGACACAATATGGCTAAAATCATGTTGGTCAGTTTTACGACGATGCCACGATTTTGTGAAGTCTCTATAGTAATTGAGCGATTAGAGGGGTCCGCTCACTAATTAATGCTATGGGAACCTCTCTCCAGATCGGTTCAGGTTCTATTTGATTTTAGGGTGGATTAAATGTTTTGTGTTTAGTCAAGAACAGCGCAAACGTTAACCTATTAGTGTCGAGATTTATAGTAAGCGAATGCCTACTATCGATTAAATCGCTTAGACTTTTTGGAAGAGGGCCGCGTAGAAAGTTGCTCAACTGTGAGTTATGGTTGCACCGGAGGCACCTGCTGGGTCGATGCGAAACAAAGAAGTATGGACGCCTCAGTCGGATATGCGGTACAACTTTAGTAGCTCTTCGCTCATTCAGTTCTGTTTGTGTCATATGTATGTAATTGTTAGGGCGACAAAGTTCTTAATTTATTTCTTGTAATGGGGAAAGTAATCTCTATAAGTGTTTTTAACTGTTACAACACAGCCTCAGCGAAAAACGTTACTGGGGAGGGAACTTGGAACACGAACTGCATTACTTTTTCTCTCTATTATCGTGTCCTAATTTTCTGTTGTGTTTGATATGATGTTTGAGGAGCTGCTGTCAGTGTTCTCTTTGCCATACTCTCCAGTTCCATGTGTTCGGCTGTGTTATTACTATCGTACAATTTGGGTGAATTTACTTTCCGATCTTATATAAGAATAATCTATTCGTCGAGGTTAATAAAATATGTCACCAGCTGGAGTCACTGTTAAGTGACGAATATACGTGTAGATGCGAAATCTCGTGATAGCGTGTTTGGGCCGTTCTTGCAGATTTGTAGTTTTGTTTTATTTTTTATATCTGGTAGTGCGGCGGCAAAGAGGTGCACTCTGCCCTATTATGGTGAATGAACTATTTTGGTTTTAGGCTCTTTGTTGGGTCTAACGTTGATCTCTGATTTATTTGCTCCTTCTTTCACTGTTTTCTTCAACTCATAAATTGTTTGACTACTCTGGATCAGAATGGTTCCGTTGACATGTTATGACCTTGTGTCAACATGGGTGAAATGTATTGTCTATCATTTAAACTTAATTCTTTTTGATACAAGTAGTGCATTCTGTTTTTGTGCTGCTGCTTTTACTATTATTACCATTATTAGATCTCGTCACCTATATGTTGTTCGAAAAGAAAATTGAGATATTTTCTTACATCCATGCCTTGTTTAATGCGCTTTATGTCGATACCACGATCTATAGCTTATAATTCGGAGGTCAGTGTTTCGTTGTATTTATTGTGTGGTCGCACTTTCCAGATTCAAGTTATCTGGAGTTCTCATGGCTTTTCGTCGCTGAGTTTTTGGTCGGCTCTGGACTACAAAGAATTTGTAGGACTGTCGTAGGATTAGTAATTCTCTTAAGAAAGGAATTTCTGTGTAGTGTAGTATGCATGTCATTATATTGAATATCATAAAAATTGCGCTGGAAAATGTAGTCTGTGTCGTGTAGATATTACATAGACATATTATTAGATTAATATTAACAATTCTGACAACTCTTTTTAATATCACACGCACTAGCGTGGGTTTCTGCATATAGCGTCTTCCCGCTCTCAATGGTTTATTATTGCATATATCCATATTTGGGGGACATGTGAATTAGGTGACGTAGGTTACTGGCCTGTGCCTTCTTTACACTTGATCTTACATGCTCATAATCAATTGTAGGTTACTTACTATAGCTTACCTCTCTCCACTAGAATTGGAGAGGTGGGCTGATCTAAAGATCCTGTCTCTCCATCTTGTGACTTCTTGTCTCTGATACCGATTCGCTATTTAATTAATTCTATTTGACCAGCTTATATTATGATAATCTATCTTGTGGTCTTAATCGCTATCACAACGGAAGATTTATATAGCCCACGTGCTTTATGTCTGCAGTTGCGGTCAGTTCTGCCTTTACAGCAGAGTGTTCGATACTCTCATAATATATGCAGCATCTATTTGAGAAACTTCACGATATACTTTTTCTATATCAGATATGTCACTATGACGACATTTCTTATTCACTGAAAATATTTGTCTAGATTGTAATAGTTGATGATTACTGCACTAGTATTCTTCACACTTGGGATTATCTACGTCCGTGATACTTAATTTTTATTTACTCAGCATGAGAAACAGCATTGTTGTCTATCTCGGTTTGGCAAACGTCATGATTGAGTGGGGTGTTTGTGTTACATGTCTTATGTGAGTACAAACTAGATACATTGTTTTCAGTGATTCGGGCTGAAAATTTATCATGATAAATAGCTTTAGCCGATTGACTAGAGTGTTGTCTGCTGAACAAACTAGAAGAACAATAGGCTACAAATATTTTGGTAAGAATTCTAGTAAGTTGTGCATGTCATAACTTGAGTGAAATAGCGGTTCAATCTATTGCTTTGGTAAAACATTTTTGCATATTCTCTGAGATCTAGTTTTTTTGATGTTCTAGGTTAGAGAAGGACCTACACTGAATAGTAATGCGTATTTTCTTGTTTCAGGAAGTTTATATATTATGGTCTGTTTTTTAACGCATAGGGTACTAATTTTAATCATGATCCGCATGGTATATAAGGACATAATTGAGCGCTGCTGTATAAATTATATGATTTTAGGCATTTATCATGATTTTGCTAATGAGAATTGTTTTGTATTCATGTGTTGATTTAATGGTTGAATCTTCTTATAGAATAAATGTTGATATTGGTTATTTCCCGATTTCATTTTTGTGATTTTTTTTCAAATGTTTCCTTAACGGAGATGAATTTAGTATACTTATTTATTTATGTTAGTGCAGGTGTGGTCTTGTAGAATATACGACAAGAAAACCTCAGGGGCGACAGTAAATTGTTTTATTTTGATTTAATGGAATGTCAAACAATTTATTAGGGTCTTTTATCGTAGAAATGTTAAGTGCGTATTGACACGTATTTCTATATTATTCTAGTGATCCGACATAAGCTCTTTTCAAGATTTCATGGTCATTAACACTTTAGTCAATGGGCCGGAATTCTTGATCTTAACAGATTGTCGTGATTTTGTGTTTATTTAAGTACTGTTTTCGCCGTTTAGTATATTTCAACTTGCATATTACGTCATGTTGTCATTGGTGTACTCGTAGTTGGTTTCATATAGGAGAAATATCGTGCATTTGTTTAAGTGATAGAGAATTGCGATAAATTTAGGGGTCTTGGGTAGTAGTATAAGGTAGCTCATGCGACTTTATCGTTCTCGCATTCCTAATGGTGATTTTTATGTTTGCTTTTGTCTATGAAATCTAGTGTGTTTTTTGGGTTTCTGCTCTGGATTCTAGTCACGCTTGAGCAGCATTTTGTATTTGATTGTATCTATTTGATTGATTTGTGTGAGCCATGATGGTGGCTTTATGATGAGTATACATATTTCTCGTGTATTGTTTCGACGTAGAGAATCAGAGGTTGGAGTCGCTTAGTGGTAAGTTAGAGTCAATTATTGGTATATATGTTGAATAGAGATGTGTAGTATAGAATTATTTTTGTTTGCCTATTTTAATTGCCCCATCCGGAGCGAATGCTCGTTCAAACTACATCAATGTTTTGTCGCAATGGATGCCAATGCCAGTTGGTTGTCAGGGTCTATTCCCGTGGTTGATGCCTGTAAATGGTCACGCCATTTTGTGTCCTTGTGTTTTGTAGGTTATGCGCGTTTAGACAACTAGCTATCAAGCGTGATGGGATCTTGATGAGGAAACACTGTAGGTTAATATCTTCTGATAGTCAATGATCTGCTCTGCTCTAGTCGTTTCGAATGGATGACCAAATGTTTTCTCTGAACGCTTGCTACGACTACTATAGCTCCGGTATGATCGTCTCCTTGTTTGACTGTTTAGAATGTAATTTAGCTTGTTGTTGATCTACTATTAGAAAATTAATATTAGGATTATTTAAATCAATTACGATAATCTAGATTGCTAGACTGTGATGCTCTCGTTTGAGGGAGCTGAGGCCTTTGAGTGGGTACATTACTGTTTTTTAAGCATAACTGTTGTAATCGCTAGTCCCCTGATGATTTATATTAATATTTATGATATTTCTGAATGGATGTTTGCTAGGACCGTAAATAGTTCTCTTAAGATTTTAGCGAGGTGTCTGTGGATTATAAAAATGATTTACATTAAAGTCTCACTGACTCTCCATATTCGAGGTTTGTTATGTATAGAATCTATTTATAAGTTCATCATTTGTTCCGGCGAGAGATTATCGAGCTTAACGAAGTTGCTTATTAAATCGTATTAAATCCATTACTCACCTATAACTATATTTTACATTCGTCAAACCATTGAAGAATGTAGCATGAAACGATTATACTAATTCTAAAAGCTGGGAGAACATGACATTGAAGCCAGACCTAACGTGCTTATACGTCTAATGAAGTGCTGTTTGTAGTTATATAGTATACCTAAATCACAGAAGTGTTCATCCAATGATTCATGCATCAGTTTAGGAGTGAGTCTGAAAGTGAATGTCATAGATATGTGAGCTTTTTTTATTATAATCAAACGGCCATACTGGTTCAGGACTTTGATGTATCAGTTAGAAGGGTCGCATACCTAAATATGTTCAGGTACTGCTTTCATAGATACTTTGCTTTCAATTGATTAGCACCGCTGAGTGGAATTTTGATTAAAGATGTGTTTGTTAGTGAAGAGAGTATTAATCGACTTATGCAATGGAGAGTTTGCTATTAGCAGATTCTGCTCTTACTTTCTCTGTGCTATGTTTGTTGTAATTATACGAATTGATGAAAGTGCAGAAGCCACTTTTGCTGCGTCGCAATTTGTAGTTACCTTATTTTCTTGCCCAAAAATGTGAGGGATAGTTACTTTATGTACAACTATTGAATACGAATGACATCCGTTGCGTGAGGTCCCAATAGAAGACATCTGACTCATTCATAATGCGTTGGGTTTCAGGATTGAATGAATTTTTGATGTGTATGTGCAGTGGATTCACCTTGGTTATTGTTCAAGCAAACGTTGGTCCATGTCTCTTTTCCTATGTGTTGTATATCGTTTAGTGCAATAGGTTGATGGGGGAGGGAGGAGATTTCTTGCGTGTGAGTAGTAGCTTAGTATGTATGTGGGGTGGTGTGCAATCAGAAAAGCATATAATGACATCTTAAACTTAATAAAGTCTAGTGTGTTACATTTTTGGCTCAAGTAGATACAGGTTCTCTGGTACAGATCGAGTAACGAAGTTTTATAACTGGAATGAATGCGTACTGGGACTATTTTGGGGGAGTGTGTTATATTTGGCATATCTACTGTGTGTTTATTCTTGGATGATTGGTTAATGAGAGTTCTGGAACATGGTCCTTAATAGCAGATGTTGAGATAAGATATAGACTGATAATTGAATACGCCTCTTGCTGCGCTCACCTGTTTTTTTATATTCTCAGAAACCGGGCCAGTGGTATTTGAATTATTTAAAATCAGAGCAGACTGATGGGACGCATATTCTATGATGTCTACGTAGTTGTAATGTGCTAATATATGGTAGGTTATTACATGAAGTGATAGTTGTTTTAAGTGCTCATCTGTTTAAGCTGCAATCCTCGCGCTCGATATACCGTTGGAGGCATTCTGACTAGCGCGGAGCTATTTATCAATCAGAGATATAGCAAGGAGCAATGGGATGGCTTTCTGTGGTTAGTCTCAGTACTTTATCCTCTGGTTTGTTCCTGGAGGTATGTGTTTCTGTCCTTTAGGTGTACGTGTATTTAAGCCTCCTCGGAACGTGCTCTCTCCCATAGATATAATGATCTCTACTATATTTCTCAGTGTGTGTTATATTATGCATAAAGACGGTTTGTGTGGTATACAGGGTTTTTTTGCTTGTACTTCAGATACAATAATTATAGTTGCCTTACTCAGAGGAGCGCGTCAAACTGATGGAGTGCTTATGTTTAGATAGAATTCTTATTTAGATGCGCTACGGATCGAAGATCTCGATGGTGTTAAGAATTGTCTTTATTCATGATACGTTAGGGTCTAGAGGCCTCCACATTGTTCGAAAACTGGTTTTTACCTAGGCTAGAGTAGGTTCTGTGCTCTCTTATTAGTCCATGTGGTTCTTTGGTAGAAGATGTCTTTTCTTGTTAGCTCTTTTCTTCTTTAACAATTTGTCTGGATATCCAGATTTATAAAAGTTGATGGAAGAACTATAATATTCTTTTTTTCGTCCAAAGTAATTGGGGCCTAGAGACTTTTTGTTTTAGCACAATCATTTCTTGCCGACTATTGAGTTGAAAGATACGTTATATCCATCAATAGGCAAAACCAGGTTAGGGAAATAGTATGATTATTGATATAGCATTGGCTAGGTGAACGATAAGAGAAAATGTGATTGATTGTGATATTGGTTGCCTAATATATTGTTCTCTCACGCTATCACAATCTCTGAGAGGACCGACTCGCTCTATATATCACCTGCAAATGGGAAACGATTGCCGATTGACGTTGCGCACGTACAGCGCTGTGGCGACGAATAAATCCTTACCTGCTTCGTTGAGGCATTAGTCTTTCATTTCATGTGGTGCTCAGTTCTCTCATCTATGCTCGATTTTGCATGGTGACCGTTCGCCATCTTCGAGTGAGACTTTCAAAGCAATTTCGCTTGAATTCTTACATCCTCAGTCGTGTGTGTGTGTGGCCTCCACCAGTCTCGCCGCGCGGTATTGTCTTGTTTATCTACGATATGTGACAAGGGACATCAAAATTTAGGATCATACAGCTAAGACGCGTTTCAATGGGCTTTATAGACAGGATCGACTGAAGCGACTTACACGTTTTGATTCCATCTAACTTTGGTGTTTTGCCACAAACTGTCTCCAGTGGGGATTTATCTCCGGAAGGCTCTTGCGAGGTATGGTGTTATGCCGAATTCTTAATCACCATCATGTTGATTGGCGTCGGCTGCTTCCCTACATCTGAGCAACGCTTGAGCGCTCTTTGTTTTAACAGGATGCTGGGGACGTATATCTATTAAGCCCTGGGGACTTCAACTTGACAGAAATGGGTGTGAAGAGAGTGTTGAATTGCATATTATTCAAAGTTTTTTTGATTTGATGGTTCAATCGATATATACAAAGAAAATTGGCTCAATTACGGTGATTAAACACGCAAGCACGGTTTTCCGCCGAAATATTAGTAAGCGGTTTAATTCGATATCAAGAATTTATATAAGTTGATATATACAGAATTTTAGAAGACATAGTGTGTTGGCGTTTCATAGAATTTCTATTCATTTTCAGTTTACTCCGGTTTATATGCACAAAAAGAATTGTACATGATGAGGTGAGCAACATCCAGTAGATTATTCTTGGTGGATATAATAGCCGCTGAATTCATGAACTTATAAATGCTAATATAGTATTTGTTGGATTTTGTTTGAAAAAAAAGAAAGAAAACGTGCGGATATTTTAAACCATGTTCTCAAGATTCTTCAAGAGAAAAAAATCCCATTGAAGTCATGAGCAGCTTTCTTTGGTACAAGTTATATAATGTAATATTATTCTTACATTTTCTAATCATGTTTATTAGGTCAGAACCTCAATATATTGCAATGTCTGCGCAGTTTATATTCTCGAAAAAAAAAGTGTCAACATCAGCGGTACTGATAGTGAGTTAGAAGGGGCTCTTTCAGGGCAGGTTCAATTTGTTAATCCGAGTAAGTTACTTTCACACATTACACAACAGCTAACAGATCAACAAGTGATCTCAACAAGTAAATCTGTTTATGCTTGTCTTTTATGTCTTACTTTCAAAGATATTTACTGTTTCTTTACGGGACAAGCAGACATTCAAGAGATAAATTAGCACGTTTTTTTCTGCACGCATCCTGCAATTACAGGGGACTTGTCTCCAATGATTAAGACTAATATAAGTTGAAAAAAAATGCTAGATTAGGGAGCAGATATATGAAAAACTCTTAAACGATTACACATTATCGGTGAATTATAACTCGATTGTCGCAATTTAATTTTTCATGGAATTGGCGAATTTCGATTGGCATTAGATACATTTAAAAGAATTTTCCATTTTACCATTGTGATGTTTTTAATGTTTTCTATTTGTCTCGTTTATAACGTAATTACGGATTTTGTCGCGCCAGCCGAATCGTTCCAAATTAGCACACGTATGCCAGATTGCCGAGTAAAATCGGTGTAAACGATTAAGAAATTTGCCATGCCCTAATTACATTAATTTATTTCTAGAAACTAGTCATATTTCTATTTTTGCAGTGGTCTGTTAATTGGCCCATGTTTTTGTTAATATAGTTTGTGTAGTGTTATTTGACAGATCACACCAAAAGTTGTTTTTAGATTTTCGTCTTTATCAGTTTCTTCAGATTTCCAAATTCTGAACATTAGTTTGAAGTCCAGAATATCCAACTCTGTCAGAGTAACATTGTCTATATCTATTGTTTCGAACTTAGCAATATCAATATAACAAGATTAGATTAATTCAGCTTACTCTTCCCTGGGGCCGGCCGGGTGGGAAGAGGCGGGTATCCGTGATTAGCGGGTTACCCATAGCTTTTTCGTATTGTGAATCTAGCTCTTTGTTAGACTGTTGGGTGTTGGCCTCTTAAAGAATCAGATTTTTCCTAGCAACGCACGTTCTTTTGGAGGTTAACTTGGTATTATAAACTCCTCTCACCCTCTAACTTGTGTACGATTCAGACCTCCTTTCACATATTTATTAACTGTGTATAATAAAATAACATTAACTCCTATTGATTCACACTACTTTAATGTCTGTTTGTGTAATCATTTTCCCTTTCATGATGCTCGTGCTTTTTACTTTATTCTCGCAAGGATCAAAATACTCTCACTAACAAGATTAAACTTGTGTGAATCAACTGCCTCTCACATCCTTTAAAAATTGTGCAAATGTCTGCAACTGCCTCTGTCTCCTTTTTTAATTAAATATGTGTTATGGTATTTATAAATAACCTAAAGTTAGTCGACTTAATCTTTCTTGTTATACTTTGATGTTATGATCAAGAACTCCATCTCAAGTCTATTTACAATTTGATGCAGGAATATACTCGAGTGCCTGCTCACACTTTTTGGGAACTATGTGCGAGTTAATCATAACTCCTCTTTCAACCTCTAACACTTGGTTTGAATAGATATCAACTGTATCTCCTCAAACTTAGTTTTTACCCGATTGTGTACTTCGGAGACTCCTCTCCACGTACGCTTATTAACTTGTGCATCAATCTGCCCTATTTACTCACTTTTTTCATTACGTTTGCGTGTAAATCAACATGCTGTTCGTCAACTCTAATTGTGTATCATCATAGTAGTATAAGGTCTCCAACACCGTTTAACTTGTTTTTGTTCGACTCAAGTCCTCTTCACACCTTTCAATCTTGTTCGCGTATCCTAAAACCTGTCGTCTTCACAGCACTTTAACTGTGCAATCACACTAGATCTCAACACCGCTAACTTCTGTAATTCAATCATCTCTCACACCGGTTTAGTATCTGTATAGCTGTAGATTAAATACATCAGTTAGCAATCCATCCATGTGACAACCTCTATAACTTGTAGATAACAAAACACCGTTCTCAACCTTTAAGCTTGTGTAATCAATCTTCTCACATATCTTTTATACTTTGATGTCAAAAATAGACAACTACTCTCAAACGCAACCTAAAAACTGATGTGATAGTAGCATTGTGCTATTTCTATGCGAGAGTTCCTTATCTCGTACTTTCTGTAGTGTCTAAGCCGGTCTTTTTTTTAACCTTTCTATTTGTGATTAAGAACAGTGTAGTTAGTCAGTAATGGTCTAACTAATTTACCTTCTCTTGTCACATTTAACGACCTTTTTTAACTTGTTTTGTAAGTTAACTCTCGTGTTTCTCTCATTGTATATATTATCAAATTGCAGAAAAAGAGATTGCCGTCGGACTTGAGGGAAGGATGCCCTCGACAGTTCAAAGACTAGTACAGTGCAACTCTTTTTCGACGAGGTGACTGTGGGCTGAAACGGTTGTTGTGATTTGTTCATCTTGTTCTCTCGGTCATATCCTTTTGCTGACTCTTGTATTACTTTGTCTGCTTAAGTCACTTGTTCAACCTATTTTTGGTTAGAATCATCAATCTTATATTTGTCTTACTACCGACTATACTCTCTCTGATAATCAATCTACTCTCACAACCTTAATTAAGTGTAGTCGTTAACTTCATCTTCTATCTCCGATAAGCTTTTCTGTATATCAACTATATCTGTCTCTTGCCTTAATTAACTGTCATTTTTGTTATAATCTAACTCTCTACACCTTTTAGATTGTGTATTCTTCAGGAACCATAGTCCATCTACGAACCTGATGCTATTTAATAACTCCTCGTGTAATCAACTCTTCTTCAAAATAATTTTAACTTGGATTTTTATGTACATTTTGGTATTTTTGGGTTTGATCTAAGCTTACGATTTCGTCCACAGTCCATACCTCGTAGTAACTTGTGTAATCAGAATTCCTCTCAACTAGCGGTTTATAAATTGTTGTAACCAACATGGTCGCCGCCTTACTACTTACTTTATGTCTTTTTTGTGATAACTTTGTGCCATAAGTCACACTATCTTCAGTCACATAATACTTCACTTAACTCTTTGGGTGTAAAGATTCGCTCGATAACATTTCTCATTTTTGCTGTCATGCATCTGCAGCATCTGTTTTAGACTTGCTGTAATGTCAGACTCCTACTTGCAGATCCACCTTCGCTTTACATATTTATGTTTTTTTGTTGCGTGACAATCCATTGACTTCCTCCCATGACTCTTTTACACTCGTATGTTCGGTATCCACATCTCGCTGGCTGCCTTCACCTCCTCGTATTTTTATCTTTTTTGTTGTGGTTGCCAAGGATCACACTCCTCCTCACACTTGTTATTGTGATACTACCAACTCTTCTCACAGTTGATTGAATTGATTGAGTTCTCGTAGTATTTCATTGTGTGCTCTGCCTGAAGCACGGATCGGAACTATTGCAGGTTGTGAATCCAAAACTCTGATGAGTTATAACAAGGCAGACGCTGGCTTAGGAATTG